>JABUQX010082358.1:0-2500 GCA_015478945.1 Trachelipus rathkii | reverse complement strand
GTTGAGGTGTTTATGTTTTAACGTTAGAACTGTGTGCCTATCATTTCTAAATGTTTATTAGGGGAAATATTTTCTGTTCTTCATGTAAGTCTAGGTTGTGGAGTTGTATTGCGGCAATCTGCTATGATTCTGAGTGCCCATGTTTTGGATGGTTGAAGTTCTTCTCACGTTTCCTTGGTTAATAATTGGGTGCCATTTAATGTCTGGGGCGTAATTTAATGTTGGACGATGTATTTTTGTACGATGTGATCGCGATATTGTGTTTGTTGTTAATTGGTGCCGCCTAGAAATGGTCCTTTTGTATGTTTAGTTTCCTGTTGCTTGATGTTTTATGTTTTCAATGTGTTTGTGAAGTTAGAGTGAGTAGTCCAGTGCTAATCCCAAGTAATATGATTTCACAGGTGTTTTGTTTGATTTAATTAAGCAGATTTGTGTAAAAAGATTGGGGTTGTAGTGCCAAAATTGAGTCTGCTGTGATTAGTGTGATAGAGATTTGTTGGTGAGGCAGACATTCTGTTTGTCAGTTAGCCAAGTTTGAATTTGGTAATGTATTATTTAAGTCAAAAAAAATGTCTGTGTTTAGGTTTTCTGGTGTGTAGTGGGTATCAGGTGATTTATGCTTCGCAGGTATTTATATTATGTGTTGAGCTGTTTTTGGTTTGGGTAGGTCGGCTGTGAATAAATAAATAAGGTGAGTACTTTAATGTTTGAGGTACGCCATTTTTTATGCTTACTGTACGTGATTTCTTGTTGTTTTTCTGTATATTTGGGCTATTCTCCCTGATAGGAAGTTGGGTAACCACTTCTTTAAATTAGTTGGGATGTTTGATTTTACTATTTTGTGGAATCTTGATTGTGGTTTCTGACTGTATCCAAGCTTAGTTATGGTCGAGTTGCTACAAGGTCTTTTGGTGTGGGGGCTGAGATTTAAAGCTTATTATTATGGTTGAATTGGTGTTTGGAGAGCAGTTTGGTTGAGGTTTTGCTGGAAACCGTGTGTAGGAATGTTGTTTGTGGATGTGAGGTTTAGTATGAGATTTTCTAGGAGTTTACACAGAGTGGATAGCCAGTGAGATTGGACGATGGGAGGAGGGGTTTGAGGGGTCTTTTCCCTGTTTAGTTTTGGGATTGTTGATTGCTCTTTTCCAGATGTTGGGAATAAAATTTAGTTTAATGGAACAGTTTCTATGTGGCAAATGAGTTAAGTGCTTGTTACCTAGGTGTTAAGGTATATATTTGAGATGTTGTTAGGTCGGTTGCTGGTGAGTTTTAAGAGTTTTTATGGTTTTTTTTTTTAATGTAATTTGGTGTTATTTCTATTGTTTGGCCGTGATTACTTTTATCTTCTTGAGGGATTTGATTATTTTCCTGTTTATAGGTGGGGTTTTTAGGTTTGAGACTTTGTTTTGCAAAATGTGTAGCGAGGAGATTTGCGTGTTGTTTTGTTGTTTGTGGGAGTTGTGGTTTTGGAATTTTTTATGGATTCATGTGTGGGAGATCAATAGATCAATGGATCAATAGATCATGGGTAGGGTGGAGAGTTTGATTTACTGATTTATTGATATATGCTTAGGGTATGTAAAAACGCAAATTTTTTTACGTTATAGACATGTGAAAAGAATCAAAATTTTAGTACAAAACAAAATGTTTAAAGAAATAAAACAAAATGAAATAAAAAAAATAAATAAAAAATAAAAAAAAAAGGAAAAATAAATTTAAAAAAAAAATTTAAATTTGAAAAAAAAAAAATTAAGCGCAAAGAATAAATGTTTAAAAATGAAACTTAAGAAACTAGTTTCTATTGATTTATGCAAACTAGTGATATGTATGTTTCAACTTAGAAGAAAATTATATGTAGGTGGACGTTTTAAAAGAAAATGAGATTCGAAAATATAAATGTCAGTCTTCAACCTTTAGAAAACGGTTATCTTTGTGTGTAAAATTGCAATACAAATGAGACATACACACTGTACATTTAGAACGATCAATCATTGTACCACGTCAGTAATGATATTTGTTATTAAACGATATGAGTTTAACTCAACAGGGCATTTACGCACGCAGCTCCAGGCAACGGTGCAGCTATGGACTCACTCTTCTTCCTTCATACCATCCTCATCACTCGCTTTCTCCTTCTTCTCCTCTTCTTCTTTTGCATTTCATGCGTGTTCCTCTGGGACCCCTCCGCGAATCTCCCAGAACCTTTACGACTTACAACCCTCATATTCAATTCTACGACCAATAAAACATAGATTTCTATTACCAATATGCGACTAATACTGTAAATTTATTATTCAGAACCCATCACGTAAGTTCGTGCTGAACACCGGGCCTTGACTCGACTTGACGCGTTGCTCGAGCTGTCGGCTTTCCTCCAGATTCCCCTCGCTATATTCACCTCTTAATCTCTATTCTTCTTCTGGTTTTTGCACTTTGTACATTTCTTCTTCTTTTATTTCAGTTGGGACCCCCTCCGGCCAGACACATTCTACTCTCTCTC
>JABUQX010082357.1:0-20000 GCA_015478945.1 Trachelipus rathkii | reverse complement strand
ATATTAATATATATATAATTATATAATATATTTATATATATAAATAGTATATATATTATTATATATATATATATAGGCCAACTAAAGAAGTTACCCCGATATATTCTCAAAACCTAAGATTTTTTTTTAGGAATTAATAAACTTTGCTAATTCTTTGTAGATTTCCATAGTTTATTTCATAGATATTTCGAATTTTAGTAGCTCGTTTTATTTCATATTTGTAATTTCACTTTCTCTTGTTAATTTTTTTTTTCAGTTATATATTTTAATTAGATTAATTTATTTCTATTAAATTATTGCAGGTATTTATATATTGATCTTTTTTCATTTTTATACTCATAATTTTTTTTATTATTTACTTGGGGCTCTCAGCGACCTAAGTACTCTTTATCACCTCCGCTTTGATATTTATTCCTATTGTGTTTGAACACTGGCCTACCAACTCATGAACGTTATGATACTCGTTCATTTACTTGCGTGGATATCCCCTTTTGCTATGCCCACGCATTGCGATTGTTTGTCGCTTATTGACATCATCATGTGCCTGTTCATTCCGGCCGCAGAACGCACACTCTAATCTATATTCTCGTTCCGTCAGGTGCTCTCTTCCGGGTCTCGTTAACACCTACCAACTACCCACAACATCAGTTCTTTATCTTATCACTTGTTTACATTAGGATTGCTTTTAAAAATAATTTTACATTCAGATTATTGTTATCATCTATGTACCCTATATTTTAAACAACGAGCTATCTTCCCACCACACCTATACACCAATTTCTCCTCTTAAATTTTCTCACTCCTAAATACACAAAACAATTTTTGACCAGCATATAAAACATTACTTCAATTAATCTTAGCTGATACCACACACCCAAACACTCCAAACAACCATACACAAAAAACTCTACACCCCAACTACCACTCAAACCCCATCTCCAACACTCCAAAACCAACCACGAAACAACCTATCTAATGATTTACACTAACGCCCCACAATACTTACCAACATCCAAACGATCAACAAAACTCTATTCTCTAATTTACACCAACAACACCACTTCCTGCTCAACACACCACCTCCACGCTGATTTTTCCTTTATTTTCATTATTTTCATGTTCTATATATAATATATACTTTATATAGTACAAGAAAACTGATACAATATATGGAATAGCGTATGAAATTGTACAGAAAATGAAAAAAAACTTTTTTTTATTTTTTTATATATTTTTTTAATATCTCACGAAAACTACGAATACGGCTGAAGAAAAAACTAATAGATACATATGGAATCAGCGTGTGCATGATCATATGAATAAAAAAAGGAAATTTTTTTTTTATCCATAACATATTTGGAATCAGCATGTGAATTTTTTTTAGGGGGGCTCGAAGCCGACGGTGGGACAGAGGGGGGGAGTCCCCCCCCCCCCGGGAGGCGGAGAGACCCCGAACTCTCTGCATCTTTGCGGTTCTTACCGTGGTATTTTTTAGGTTACAAACAAACAAATAAGAAATGTTTTTCCATTTTTTTTTCTACCCAATTCATTCACGCTGATTCTACAACTCCATCAGATTTGTTATTAGTTTTTTACGATGACACACTCCGACTTACAAGGAAAAATAAGCTAACCATCATCTTAGTTTTTGGAATTAATTCATTCTTCAAAAAAAGTAAAAAATTAAAATTCTTTTTTTTTTTTCATCTATTATGTCCAATCCCAAATATCATACGCTATTCATATGTGTTTATCCCCGTTTTTCTCATCCAACCTCTCATCATCTCTGCATTACGTTTCAGAGCTATAGGATGGAAGGTACTTCCTTTAGTCTTCACCACTACCATATATTATTACATTATATATATACTATATCTTATTTATAATATATATATAACGTCCATATCTATCTGACTAATTTATATATTCAGATTTTTATATAATTATATTATATCGATTTACATATATCATATAATACCAATTATTAGCTACATATATTTATATATATATTAGTATATATATTTACTATCTATATAAGACCTTTATATTGCTAGTCATCACCGTGTGTTGATAATATATATTATATATACTTATTATAATATATAAGTTATATATAACTTTAATTAATTATTTTATATTCCTACATTCTCATGACTATATAGTATATATATTAAATATATTAACTATTCTATTGTCATATAGTATATATATATACTTATATAATATATATATATATTTCTTAAAGCTAATAGTATTTGTATTTATTTTTTTCTTTTTCTGACTGGTCGTTGTCTGCCGCGTTTCCACATAGGGCCTAGCCTCACCATTCTGTCTGCGCCCTCAGCCAATCCTGCTCAGTGTGCTCTTGCTAGTTTGTAGGGTTAAGAGGGCCTTGCTCTCCACCTCTTACTTTGTCTCGCTCGCCCTCTCGGTTGGTTCATAGAGCTGAGGTCTCGTGACTCAGGCATAAGCAGAGAGTCAAAACCTGGCATTCATATATTCTTCGTGATGGGGCCTCTGTTATATTTGTTGTGCTATATACTTATTGAATAGCGCTTGAATAATAAGCTTTCAGCAGTGATAAGAGACGTACTTCACATATTCTGATTCTATTCAGAAAACTCGTATATATAGATATTCATTATATAAGTAAACATTGTTTACGCAAGTGGGGTGGGGGTGTGCTTCATGTGAACGCGTTCCGCGTTGATACGCGATATAGTCATCCTCATAATCTATCCTTATCTCTCCTCAGCCTGTGAATGTAATCGACTCCATTGTATGTGCCCTCTCTCTGAACGCTGGTTATTATCATTTTTTGGCCCGGCCCTAAGACTCTCCCATATATAGTCGAATAACGACTATATAGTTCCGTATATATATACCTTACGTCAGGTAACTAATCTACGTTATAATATATTCTACTATAGTATTTATATCCCAGCTGCTATATTATATATACTACTAATACATAGATATACCCAATAACAATTACTCTTAATTATTATTAAGTACTCTTAATATAATCGACATAGCCGCACTGCCATAGACTATCTGCTCATCGGCTGTATTACTTATCTTATATATTACCTTCTGACACGGTACATCCCTACAGTAATTACTGTGCTCTCCGTCTCACAGTGCGACAATACCGATAGTTTATATATTATACGACTCTTACACCGGCCTTTAGCCTTGATCTACTACATATCCCGGCTTACTTATTTATATTATATATATCTTCACTATCTTCAGTGTCCGAGCTCGGCTCACGCGAGGCTCCAATATTATAATTGTAATGATCTATGTGTTGATTAACCTTATCTCGTTTCGTATCAATATACATATATATATTTATAGATAGTCTATATATTTAATATTATATTTATATATATATATATTAACGTCATATATATATATTTATCCTTACTCTGAAGTATGGTATCTAATGCCAGTGAATACGGTTGAATCAAAGAGCCGTTTTAAAGTCCTTATCAACGCTTCTCTCTACCCTTCTCTCTCTCATCTCTCATCTCTCTCGCTTCACTCTCTCCTCTCTTCTCTCCTTCTTCTCTCTCTCTACTCTCTCTCTCTCTCTCTCTCTCTCTCTCTCTCTCTCTCCACTCTTGTCTCTGATTTCCTATCCTGTCTTTCTAACGCAGCATTTGCAGAAAGCCACCATTCATCTCTTAAGTGGTCGTTCCTCTGGTTACACCTTATCCCTAAAGGTTTTCAGCAACTGATCTCTGTTCTTCCTTGCATTATTAACTCGGACGCAAAAAACATGGTTATTTTATATATCTCCTAGAAAAACCTACAGTACATTATAACTTTTATAAAACCACACAACTCAAGCCTAAACCTTTTCTTTTTTTTGTTTCGTATTTTGTATTCTCCTAATCTTTCTTTAAAGGATTACATTTATTATTACACTAAACAAGCTTCTAAATGGTTAACTGTTTAGAAGCAACTTTAGAATTTCATCATGCCATTTATTTTCTTGCTCTGAACAGGGACGTGTTCGCACTGCATGGAGTACGCGTCGCACATCTGGGGTGATTCCATTTACACGGCTATTTTTCAAAAGGTAGAGTCTACAGTTTCACCCCTTATTAACACTATTACTGTAAAACAAACACTGTTCTTCCACTCTCTCAAATGGCAGACCTACTTACCTGAGGGAAGCTCTTGGGACTCGTCAATCTACACAAATTCCATACTTTCTCCGATCAACTCTCTAACCATAGACTTAACCTCTATGCTCATCCTCATAAGAGCACTGCTGTTAAGGTCTGTGGTTCATGTTTGCTAAGAATTAAACTATTTGTGGTTTGAACATCTTAGCTCTGGTGGATACATGAGTATCTCGTAGAACATTAATTTTAGTAATTTTATTGTTTCCCACATCATATACATATCGATATATATTATATCTATTATTACTATTATAATACGAATTGTCATTATATTATACTATATTATATATAGTTACTTAACTATATATATTATTGTATTAACCTATTTATATATAATATATATATATTATCTATATTAATCATATTATTATTCTATAGCATGGAGAAAGAAATCAGTAACGTTGCAGCATCTGCGGCTTCATCAATCTTCGATGGATAAACCACTTTTATCCCAAAAATGCTTGAATGTGGCCAAATGTCTTCGCTCGCTCTTCGTTAGACCGGAAACATTTCCCAAATTCGTCATGTCCCACAGAGCTTATCAAAAACTGATATTTTTTCCTACCTTCACGCGGCTCCTCGCCACTGTTTGTTGATCTATCTTGAGCATCTTTCTCAAGAACAAGAGTCTTGAAAAGATCGGCTTGATAGTCCCATTGAAGATGATGAGGAACGAATGCTCGCTAGATAGAGAAAAATCAGTTCTTCAAGGAGGCACGTGTGACGATTGAACCTCCTGTCAATGGCGAGTTCTTGAAAAAAATGCCATGGGAATTATGCAATACATGTGGAAGGATTTAAGAGTGAAGAATACTGTAGTTGGTGACGCAGAAACAGATCTTGGTGACTGGATATAAGAACTTTTAAACAAATAGAATGATGGTTAATCCGTGGTTTGATTCTTTACGAAGTAATACGCACACACACATGTGCTTCACATGAGCCGAGCTATAATAAAGAAAATTCACATAATTCCCGATTATATCATTTCTCCTGCTAGATGACAGTAGAAACATGCCTAGCTATAACTATAGTGTAACCTCTATTTACTATATAATACGTAATAGCCTATGAGTGCTCAGGATCCCTGTGACAAATATACTTCTTCTATCTCTATCAGGTAATATAGCAGTCTATATATAATTCACCCTCAGCTGCTATAGATGCACGAATAGTGGCTGACACGCATATGATATAATATCCAAAGCATCCACTCGACCACATGTATATCTTAACAGATCGCTAAGAGGATCGCAGCATAATACGGACATCCGAGCAACCGTGACATATAACTCCATATAGCTCGTGCATCTGTCTATGCGTAATAATAATACCTGAATCTATGTAAATCACATCTTACTTATATCTCCATATCTAATCACTCCCAACCCCAAGATTCAGCTCATAGTCCATCTGAACTTTGAGTAGTATATATAGTGGGGATAATAGGTGTAACTACCTCAAACTAAGAGAACATTATATAGGTAGGACCCTCAGGATAAAACGCCACGGCCGTAACAAGTGAATACCGGGAAGTGACTCGGTGACTACCGATAATTCACTAACTTATTATTCTAGAGTGTATGATATGGTTTGTAAAAGACGTTTTCTGCTTGATTTGTTTTTTATTTCTGAACCACAAAAAACAAACACGTAATTTTTTGTACTTTTAATTCAAGTACAGTAGCAAAGAAGTCATTACTCATAGACTGTATCACATATAAAGAATGTTCCATCATAAACTGAGCTAATAACCTGTTGCAGGTAGCGGCTCATCCATTACCGACTCTCCTGAGGTCTACAATCATGTGGACATAGATTATACGTCACTTGGTATGTATATACATAAGGTACTCGGTCCAAATATAGTATATCGTAGCGGCAAACAGTCAGTGCTGCGTACTATGAGGATACCAAGGACCACTCGCCACCGCAAGTATTCTCATGGCCCGCATAGATAGTATCTATAATGATATAATATAACTAACGGCTCATCTAGGCCGTAATAGGTGAGGTTGAAATATAAGGTGACGCCACTGACGTACTCCATACCTCACGGACCCCGTACCCACATGCCCGTACGGCTCCGACATAAGGATAGCAACTCTACTGATTACACCTCTAATTGTATAATATAGACGGTCCCATAGAAATATACACTCCACACAACAACCTTACGCTCGTCCTGGTGCGCAACTCATTGTAATACATATATCATCGAGGACGCATCAGTACTACTGCCTGAACACCTAGCTAATAATCCTGAGGCGCCGAACCAGGCCGAGGGCCCAAACTAGGTAGCTGTAACACTGCGAGAACCACTAATTCATAGAGGATGCCACCATAACCACCGCGTCCTTAACTCTTAACACAACTCCCACCCGCTCCACCTCCTCCACCGTACTCCCCCGGGACTATAGGGTATAGTACACCCTTACCCCTCTCCACACTCTACCTCCTATATATATCACTGAGATAATGCTATTATTTAATACTCATATACAAATATATAAGTACGTCCCTCAATCCACCTATTAATCGTACTCATATCGTTATTCTAACTTATAGATCACTAGTTCTCATATGTCTATCTTATCATGAGTAAATATTATAATATCTACGTATCACATTTTATTATGATATGATACTGCTGTTAATACTTTTTATACTACACATCATAACTACTCTACTAAACGCTACTCATCCATCCGCCTGCACCGGGGTGAAGTAGCCGTAACCCGACTCACCTTCAAGTCATATATAATCTATAGTAGCTCATAATATATGCCTCTAAAAGGTAGACTCCTCACCCTAAGCGAGGCCGGCACCATATGACGCCGATTAAGCCACTCTGTCGCCCCAGGCCAAGAATAGATGGACGTGCTGAATATCGGATGGCTAGACTAATCGATGCGCACAGTCCAAGTGCAATCATGCCTCAATGGCCGGCGCAAATATAGGCAATCAGGTTGATCCATCGTGATACAACATGACTCGAAAAGATATGTCTGGCCGCACGGGCCCTCTTAGCACAGGTGTGCGCATGACGAACGACAAACCAGGCAAAAAATGCATAAAGACCACCACGCTCGCCCTATGAGTCCGCCTGGTGTACGGGGGAGAAATGACGAAATCGCGGTAGGAAGGTGATGGATTTCTGTGAGAGATGAGAGGTATTGTTGTGTCAGTTATCACTTTCTTTAAACACCGATACTCCAACCTTACGCTACGCCACTAGAGTTGGAATGATAGATAGAGATTGGTATCCGAAGTGAAATGTTATGATTGATTTGTTGTTGAAAAGATGTTGAAGTATATGTGTTGGATGTTATCAATGAGGGGTTAGGAATGGGGGATTATCGGATCATTTAGTTGTTTTATATGTAAAATTAATTTAGTGGGGACTTGGATGGAGTGGAAGCTTTTTCGTTGACGGAAGGAAAAGTGGTTTAATCAAGAGTTAGCTTAGCATGACACGGTAATAAAGGAGAAGCTTATGTAAGAACTGCTGGCAGAATATGCTGAATTGTGACAGATGAAACTGAGTGTGTGAAGCAATTGAAGTAACAACTTGTTAGACGTGGCAAAAGAAGTCTGTGGTATACACGGATGTTGTAAATTTAGGAAGTTAAGAATGTAATCACGTGAGTTGGAATGATCGCAGCCGTGATGCAAGAGGTTCTCTAAAGTAAACAAGAAGCGTGGTGAATGTACTAAAAGCAAATGATGAAGTTTCAAAGAATAAGATGCTTGGGAGGAAAAAGAAATGCCTAAAAGATTCATACGTAAAGAAAGAAGAGGCGATACTAACCAGTTTGGAAGGAGAGAATGAATTGTGGAACATACATACTCAGGGAATAGGAGTTCTTCACCTGGAAGAACGCGCGAAGGTTAAGAATGTAGTAAGGGGAACGCTCTTCTTTGCTCTGCCTAGTGACCTACCCCGCGCGCCAGGCGCCTCAAATGCATACAATGTTGTGTTTCTTCGTAACTGATTTGAAATGGATGAGAGGGGCAGTGTGGTATGACTGGTCTAATAGAATTAATAATATGGAGAAGCTAAATGAAGAAGGTGAGAGTGAAACTGCCTCCAGTCCAGAAGGCGTCTCGATGTTGCAAGAGGATGACAAGGTATTTTTCGGTGAATGAGGTTATTAGCAAGGAGGTAGAAAGATGGGTCTAGAGAAGAAATTTGGAAGATTGGGAAAATTCTTGCAGAATAGCATGAATTGATGGTTGAACATATTCAATGTCGGAGGCCAAGATGGTGATTGCATTGGATTCTTGAGTTGTGTCATATCTTGACAGAAGACGTGTTTTCGTAATTGTGGAGGGTTATACGTTTGAGTTTGGTAGGCAGGAGTTAATAGTACCTTATGGTTCAAGCGTTTGTAAGCGGGGATAAAGGCGGAACTGTCACGAAATTATAGAGAATTTAGTTTACTTGCAGAGTCGTGCGATAGGATGCGCGCATATGGGCGGCGATCTCACCTCTCGCTGCGAACAGACCACGCGCTGCCGCGCTTATGTCAACTTGGTGACCTTCGAGAGATCGTCGCCACCGTGTGCAGCTGACCACTACCTCGAAGGCAGAATGATCGGACTGAAGAACAAGGTGCATTTAGGAGTAGCCGTGGATGTAGCTGGACTACATCATATTACAAATTGACAGCAATATGATAGAATATGAGGGATACGAAAGATACAAATTGTATTTATGGTTTTATGGATTGTTGCAGCCAGGGCTATAGACTAGGGTTAGAATAGGAATGCTTATGGATCGGTGCGTAGAGTCAAGACATATTATAGCTGTTGCATCGGCTAGGCTTCTGCTTGGAAGATCAAAAGTTGTATGACGATAAGTGAAGGGTCTGTAGACTAAATAGTGTCCATGAAAGTGATTGGCCATTACAGTACTATAATAGTTGGAAGTGAGTGCCAAGCGCGTTAGCTTGCATATGCTCCCTCACCTTGGTTTCCCCTGAGCCACTCCATTTCAACATTTGTATTATGATTGGGGGCTTATGAAGAAACTTGAAGCGTGGCGAGGTTGACGGAATGGTGTTAGAATGCATGAGTGTCTAAATCGCCGCGCTGAGTGAGAGGGTTTGCCAATCTTAGACACCATACCTTTATCACTCTTGCGAGACATAGATATTGGTTCATGCTCGTGGCCGAATCTTGAAGCGTGAGGCATTGGTGGAGAGTTTCGGCCATGGGGTCGTGTAAGAAGGAGGGGTTTGAAAGTGACGATAAGGTTAGGTTATGATTGGCTATGCTAGGCAGGATCAGTCCTCCTGTTGTGAAGTTATGTTATCGGATGGGCTTAGCAGCTCTGGCAAACCAAGTGTGAGTTTAAATCTTTAGGGTTATACTGTTGGCGACCCTCATCACAGAGGGTGCAAGATTAGCCTGATCAGTGATGGCCGTGGCCACTGTTAACTTGTAGTAGAAGTTAGTTAGAGAATGAAGAGGCTTGTGCTCGTGCTCCTTAAATCACCGTGTGCGATTGAAGAGTTAACGGCATAAGTCTATAGCTAAGTGCTGCATAAGGGTATATTAATAACATGTCGAATATGGTCTAGTGTTCAATAGCTCGTCTATCCTCTCCGCTAGCTCTTATCCCGCCGCGGTCCTACCCCTCCGGCTAATGTGTCTCGAATGTATGTAGTATTGACTATGGTCTGGAATAGCGGACGGTCTAGATCCTAACGGACCCGTATAAGTCTGTGTAGGATGGAAACTCAGGGGTTTAGGACGTGTGAGAAGATTGATAAAGAGGTAGAGCTCATGAAGTATTAAAGAGTGTTGTGTGGTGTGATGAAGGGGTATACTAGAGAATAAATGAAAGTACGATTGAGCATGGTTTGGTTATCGCTGAAACGGATTCGTACGTACTCGGTGATCGATGTATTCCTAGGTGTGGTTAACGGATGCTCCGTATAGTAGTGAGCGGTGCCGGGACGACCGGACTGGGAGACAGATAAGTAGATTGACGTTAGTACAGGATGCCATGGGTGGAGGGAATGTCTAAGTTTGGCAGAGACGGAGACAAGGTTTGCATAATCTATTATTCAGCAGCTGCATTGACGCGGGTTTTTGTTTGGGCATCTGGCTTAGGATGATACCCCACATTGACGAGATACCCGTCGTGTGTGGTCCGTCGTCGCGGTCCGTGAAGCGTCTAGGGTGGATTTTTCTACTGCGACGAGTTTTGACTAAAAGGATAAAGAGTTTTTGTGGAATTGAAGATTAGAAATTATTTCGATTGTTCTTTTTTTACTGCACTAGCTATATTTCTGGGTGATTGATGGCCCTCTTTCTGGTAAGTAATTTGTCACTGTTAAAACTTTAGCACGATTTTGGACTTGAGCATAAGCTAGTTGTTGACTCCACTAAATAATATCAGAATGTGCATGGCTGTGAGCAGCATTTTAATTTCTCTATACATGTGTGTATTAGACTGGTACTATAGAAAATATACTATATAGTATATATATATTATATTGATGCGCTATATCTTTTATATATATATTTATTTCATAGCATGGAAATCATGGAAGATCGTAACGTGCAGCATCTGTGTTCATCAATTCGATTCAAAACATTTTGTCCCAAAGATGCTTGAATGTGGGCACACCTTTTGTTTGCCTTGTTTGACTGAAATCATTCAAAAAAATAGCTGTTGTCCAAATTGCAGAGCTGAAATTAAAACACCTGTAAATTCTTTTTCTACCAATTACACCGTCCTCAATGTTGTTGATGTTTATAATTCTAAGAAAAGGTCAGAAAAGATCGTTGAATCCATTGAAGATATGAGGAAGAAATGCTTAGATAGAAAAAACAGTCTTTCAAGGAGGCAGTTAGAGATTACCTCGTCAATGGCGAGTCTTGAAAAATGCATGGAATTAGTGAATGATCTGACAGGACTGAAAAGTGAAGAAATTGTAGTGGATGATACAGAAAAGATCTTAGAGGATCTGGAAAAAGATCTTGAGAAAATAGATGCTGTTATCCGTGGTGATTTGAAATGTACAATACTATAATAAAAAATTAATAAATTTTATTCTTTTTCTCTATGACATAGAAAATTGATATTATGATATTAAAGTAAACAAACGTTTTTAGGGGTTAGTTATAGAATTATGTTTTAAAGGGAGGAATACTACAAGCAGCTTACCTTTCCCAAAATACAAATATGTGAGAAATTAACCTCTACCAAATCTTATCATTGCAATAGTTCTCTTTGTTTAATTAATTTGAAATTACTTTGTCCCGTTAACTATACTGTATAAGTTTGTATGTAATTTGTGTTTATGTCTCAATCACAGATCCTCCTATAGCTATTATATTTATCATTTACTTATAATTATATTTTATAATATATTATATATATATATATACTATACATATACTATATATATATATTCATGCCATATTATATATAATTATATATACATATATATCTCTATCTCATAGTTATTAAATATATATGATATTATATATTATATATTGTACTCTATATTTATTATCTTATATTAACTATATTTATATTATATATATATTATATATATATTCATATACTATATATTATTATTATATATACTATATATATATATATGTTATATTATTATATTATATATATATAAGCTCTATATATGATATGCTACTATATATTACTCTATCACGTCTATATATATAGAGGAGTCTGATTATTATCTCTAATATATATCATTCTCTCTAAACTATAATTCAAATCATTTTAAACTGAAATCGCTACATTTATATAGGCTTCTTCCTTATAATCTTGAATATATTATATTATATATATTTCATATATATATATTTATTATCTATTATTTTATATATTATATTCTTATATATTATACGTTGAGATACTTACTATATAATATATATTACACTATTCATATATTCTATATATATACTTCATTATATATTATATTTAATTATATATATACTGAATATATATATTATATATATAATATAATTATATATTGTATATTTATATATTATTACTATATATATTATATTATATACTATAAACTTATATATGATATATTATATTCTCTCTCTCTCATACTATTAAATCTTCTATTATTACTATATAAACTTTTATATATATATATAATTATATTATATATATTATATAATATTATGTATATATTCGTTATTATTTATATACTTATATATTATATAGCTATATATAGTTATACATATATTATATTAGTATTTATATTTATATATATTATTTATTATTATCTATTCTCTAACCTGCTCCTAATCTTAAATGATATCTATATATACTATATATAACCTATAACTATATATATATATATAGTATCAGCATCATAGTATATATATCTTTACTATATTTATATAATTATTTCATTAATATTATACTACTATTATATATGTATATACTCTATATATAGCTTATATGGTCAATCTATATATTATTTTTCACAATTATCTAGGATAGTGTGTTGATTCCATCTATATATTGTATATATATCATAGTAATATCTTTATATTTATATTATACTATTTATTATTTTATATCTATTCTATTATTATATTATATATATATAATATATTCTTATATACTATCTATATATAATTATATTATATATATATATATATATTAATATATATATATCATATATACCCTACGAGTGGTGTGACCTCCAGCTAAGAATACTCTCATCTATAACGCACTTACTGCATAGGGTTAAATCTTATTATACAAATGAAGATATATACTCAACAAACAGACTGAAGACTTTCTTTTTTATTTTATTTTTTTAAATATATCTTATTCTAATATATTATATATATTTTATATATTTGGTATTATACCTCTTCATTTGAATTTCTTCCATTTTAGTAATAAATTCATTCAGATTCATTGAATGTCTTCAGAAATATAAGTCTTATTATATATTTTTATATTATATTATCTAATTTTATTAAATTAATATTTTAGTATAAATTGATATATTAAATTTATCAAGACTTTTACTTTAAAAATAGTTTCCTTTATATATATAATTTTTATATATATTATATATATATACTATATATAAAATATATTTATATATAATAGTCTATTATATATATATATAGTATCTATTATTTTTATATGTATTTGTTTTATATTTTTATATTACATAATTGTAATATATAATTTATTAGTTGTTTCACAGTTAATATACTATCATAATTTAACATTTAATTAAGATTGGGAATGTAATACTGAGGCATAAGGTGTACATACTGTTAAGCATAGTAATGGGTACCCAATCAGGTCACTTACATTTAAGACTCCATAACTAAATCATTGCAATCATTGATATCCTTTCAACTATGAATAATACAATAAATGACCACAACTACCTTTCTTTCCTTTGACAATAAATTTTAAATATTTTTTAGATAACTAAGGGATGCTTATAACTCCTTAGCTCAGTATACCTTATCAGTAATTCATTGAAATTTGCACCAGCATTTATTAAAGTTTCATATAATTCGATATATTTTTTTGCAGAATCGACGTCACAGCTATGCATCGATATTTAATATATTAAGTAACGAATCAATAAATAGTGAGTCGTTTTACTAAATGGCTACTGTATACCTATTAATCTGTGAAAGTATATAACTTAGTGCGCTAGTCTAGGTAATTGAAAATAGTAATATATATAGTAATACATAAAAGAAAAAATATTTATAATTATGGAAAATTAATATTCTTCATTAAAAAGCTGACATTTTCGCATATTTTTCTTTTATTTAAATAAGTCAATTTTATCCACTTATGTTTATTTGATTCCGGACAATACATCAAAATGAATTCCTCCTCATCTTTTTACTTATACAATCTCATATTAACCTATATTAAATTATTAATCACTGATCAAAAGGAATTTTATTATCTTCTTATTGTATAATGGTTTAATTATAACTACGCTATAAATCTTATTTGTCGATGGGCATATATTATATTATATCTACTATACCCATTTTTCATCTCGTACCGTCAATATATCCTTTGGTCAATATATAAGGCATTCAATCCAGACTCTGAAACATTTTTAATCAATATATAATAATTAATAATCTCATTAAATAAGTTGAAAGTATTTGCATTAAATATTTAATAATAGTATTAAGTTATTATGAGCAACAGGTAATATTATTAGTTTTATATATGAAACAAAATTAATATCAATGTAAATTAATCTTGTTATTTTCCCTACTGATTTTACTAAGTTGCAACCAGCTAATTTTAATCTTTATCATAATATATAATTTTTCATATATATATAATATTTAATAATATAATGTTTATAATAATAAAAATTCGTGTATATTTAATTCATACTTGAATTTATTTCAGTCTCTTTTAATATAGTACATCTAATATTATCAGTTTATTATATATTATACTAGTTATTATATTTCAAATTTTTATTTCATATTACCCTGTTCGTTCGTATACAATCATAAGTTTAAACCTATTTCCTTCTCTTCAGCTTTAGCACGGCTAAACAATAACTTTTAATGTTAAATAATATATAGGTAATTTGTCATTTAGTGTAATATAGATTAGTTAAGGTTTATATTTAGTATACTATTAATGGATTATTCTCTCTAATACACCTTATTGTAATTATTAATTTATCTTATAAGTGGTAACATTACTCAACATAATATGCTATATCATACTAGTCTCGTGTAAGTCTCTCTATAACTAAAATATATATATTAAATATATATTCTATCATATACTTTTTTTATCATATAATAGAGAAATAAAATAAAAAAACACTACAATTATATAATAATTCCTTCTTTCTACATAGTAAATAGAAAATAATTTAGTCTCTCTGTTCTGTCTCTGAGTATATTTAGTGATACCGTCATTGGATGCATGTATTATATATTAGCCTATACTATGACGTCATTAATGAAAGTTTGTCATAAATGATATTTTTACTAGTTATATAGTATATTATTACCTGTGTGAACTGATTTCTTTTTTTTTATTTTTTTTAAAGAGCTTTAAATTTTGTATTACTTCCGAGTAATATTTGCCTTTAATTTTTAATTGTTTCTTTGACTTATTTTCATTATTCAGTGACAATAGTTTTATTAGAAAATCACATTATTTATATATATATTACAATTAATTTATTTATTATATTAATTATATATTATATTTATAAATTATATTTTGATATTTTAATTATTTATATATAATTATATTTAATATTAATTATATATATAATTATTATATTATTTATTATATTATTATATAATTTATATTATACTTATATTAAATTCTATATCATTATATATTATATTATTATTATAATATATATTTTAATATTATTTACTATTTATTACTATTATTATTTATTTTATTATTATTATATATAATTTTATAATTATTATCCTTATATTACTTATTATTTATTAATTTTTATAATTATTTTAATTTAATTATATTTAATTTTATTTATTGATATTCATTATTTTATATTGTTATTTTAATATATATTATTATTATATATATATTTTTATCTAATTATTATTATATGATTATAATTCATTATATTTTTTATATTATTTATATTATATTAATCTATATATAATTATTTAATTAAATTAAGTAATTAATTAACACACACTACCTATATTATATGTATTACAATCTGTAAAATATTAATTTAAACCTCATATAAATGATATATTCGATCGATTTCTAAATTTTTACTTCTAAGTTTTCACTTCTTTCTTATTAAGTCATTAATTCGTAATAACTGTTTCCAATTATTAACGCGTTGAGGCTCTAGTGGCCGCTATATGATAGAAATTAATTTCCATGGTGTTAACTTCGTGTATTATGGATTCCTATGGGAGAGGCTGAGAATGTTATATCGTGCTATCGAAGTGATGATTCTTTAGTATTCTTCTCTCCTTTCTTTGCATTTTTATCGTGATCGTATAGATACTCTCGGTGATATTGTGAGTGTTTAACATAGGAAGGAAGGAAGTTCTACGAAGTCTCATCGCCTACAGTGTTCGATGGGTAACTCAGTGTGCTTAAAATCAGAAAAGTGGTGATCATTGATTTTTCGGTTCTACAGGTTCCGGCACAATACTGCTCGTATTGACTCGATTTAATAGTGTTAGATGTGTTGAGCCCTATTCAGATTGTTTTAGGCTTTGTGCCTCTCTGTTTTTCTGCAAACTTATATTGTATGTCACTTTCCATTTTAATTGGATTTAGGGAGTTATTGCCTCTGATTGAATTCGAGAAGGATTGGATTTAGAGTGTTTAAAGAGATGGCTCTTATCTTAATCTTTGTGTGAATACAAACACAAACAACAAACATAAATAATTTCAGTGAATTGTCTTAGGAATTGTCTTTCAAAAATTCGTAAAAGTGGATGAAGTGTAATAAGATGATTAATTCCTAATTTAAGTTTATTCAGTAACATCATACGTAATAAAATTCCATTTATATTCTATGAACTCACTAAATTTACATCTTGTTTTATAAGAGATATTTTCTAAAGACAAAATTTATTGTGAATTATATATATAAAAATATTATTTATATATTTTAATTTTATGTTTAATAACTCAGCTTTATATAAACAAGTTAAGAATTCTCTAAACTGCGTCTTCTCTTCTTATGAAAAACTGAAATCCGCTTACTGCCTCATTTATAGTATTCTCGCTATTCTCCTCAACGTCTTATTGTCACATATGAAGCAATCTCATTAGGGTTGTTTGAATGTTGAAGTCTCATATACATAATTTAGAAATACTAATCTTACATAGAATTCAAACAGTTTATAAATATGTTATACTAATGTAACAAGATATCTCAATTAGGCAAATTTATTTCCAAAAGAGTGTGGTATTACTATATATTATATTGACGTAAATCATTTCTCGGTCAGGTTGACATATATGATCTGTTTATAGTAATGGGATGGGCGATTAATCATCTCTTACACTACATCACACTAACTCATTTTTAAATAATATATATATATTATATATCTATATATAGTAATATTATTAATATATTATTAATATATTATATATTTATATTATATTATATATATAAATATTATATATATTATTATATATTATATATAATATTATTATATATATATTATATATTTTATATATATTAATTATATGATAATTAATATATATTATATTATATTTATTAGTATATATATATTTTATATATATTAACTATTAATATATATATAATATATATATTATATTATTAATATATTATTTATTATATAGTATATTAATTATATAAAATATTATATTATATTATTATATATACTATATAACCCTATATATATTATTAATTATATATGTTATATATATATATATTAATTAATATTTATATATATATATATAATACTATTATTAATATATATATATATATATAATATATTAATATATATATTTATATATAATATTAATATATATATTATTAATATTAGATTATTATATTTATTATTTATTATATATTATATATATATTATTATATATTATATATATATATTTTTTGAGTTATTTTATTTATATATATATATATATATATATATATAATATTATTAGTATTATTTATTTATTAATATATTAATAATATATTATATAATTATTATATATATTAATATATATACTAATATATATATATAATATATATATATATATATATATATATATCTATTTATACTCTATATATATATTATATATATTTAAATAATATTATTATATATATACTATAGGTATAATTATATATTACTATATATAGTCATTTAACATACTATAGTATATATTAATTATATAATATATAATTATATTTAATATATATATTATTTATTTAATATTTATTTCATACTATATTAATTAATATATATATATTTATATATATATATTATTTATATATATTATCATTACAAGTATATATTTATATTATTATATAAATATATAATTATATATATTATACTAGTATATATTTAATTTATATATATTATATATATTAATTATATTTATAATATATTTATTATATATATATATAATATCATATTATATATATACTATTATATATATATATATATAATTATTTATATCTATAATATTAATATATCAATTTATAATATATATATATATATATATTATATAGTATTATATATATTTATATTATATATTATATAATATATATTTTATACTATTTATTATATATATTAATATAAAATATTATATATATTATATTATTATATATATATCTATATTTATTAGTCTTAAAATTTAAAAATAATTATGAATTTAAATTTATTAATATATTTCAAATTAATCAATTGGAATAAGGGTTAAATTTAAGGGGATAGGGGTTTGTGAAGGGTATTTTTGTGTATATGTTATGTGTCTTTGATGTGATGTACGTGTGTGTTAATAGTTATGTTCAAATTTAGCATTTAATTTATCAGTCTCACTGAGCTATATGTAAAGAAAACATAGATACGTATTTTTTTGTTATTTATATATTTTTATCCCTAATTTTAATAGGGAGGGTGATGTCTAGTAGTGTTAGGTAGGTAAGTGGGTCGTGTTTTTTCTATATTGTAAATTTAGCACTCATAATATATAATGTATATAGTTATTCTACCTCATGATACCGACATTCCGTGAACACCGTTAGTGATTTTGGTATAGATTTTTTATATATTATTTTACCACCTCACTAATAATATATTTATTATATATATTATTATACTATATATATATTATATTTATATTAATATATAATTAATTATATATATTTTATTTTATGATATATATATATTTTAATATATTAATTAATATATTACTACCGACTATATATATATATATATATATATATATAATATACTATAAATATATATATATTCATTATTATTATATTATTATTATATATATTTAATATATAATATAATATTAATATCGTAAGGTTCATCTTTATACTTATAATAAGTTATATATTATATTATTATATCATTTATCATATTATATATTTAAGTATTTATTTTATAAAATTATTTATTACTATTTAATTTTATATTTTTTATTATATATTATTTATAGTTATTATTAATATACTTTTATATAAATTATAATTTCTATTAATAATACTCTCTCTATAATATCTATATATTATAATTTATATATTTTATATTTATTATTATTATTATTTATTATATATATTAATATTAATAATTATATTTTATATATATGATTTTTACATATAATTAATATATTTTATTACTATATTTTATTATTATTTGTATATATATATTATTTATATATATATATATATTTAATAATATAATACTATATATATATTTTAATTATTAATTAATATATATTATATAATATTTATATTTCATATTTAAATATATATTTTTATATATATAATTTATACATCATTTTATACTATAAATATATATTATTACTATTATCTATATATTTATATATATATATTATATTTTATAAATATATTATATCTAAATATATAAATATTATTTATATGTGAGTTTCCTCTTTAAAAGCTAAATTTATATAATAAAAATATGTTTGTGAGTTAGATATGAACCAAGCAAACTTCTAATCGCAAAATTACTGATGTATATATATATAATGGCCAGCATCCGAATAAGATTCAGGGTATTGTAACTAGAAGATACGGTGCCCTGTGTTGAGTGAAC
>JABUQX010082356.1:40000-42006 GCA_015478945.1 Trachelipus rathkii | reverse complement strand
AGCGAGAGATAATTCTGAAACACGCTTCAGACACCAAACCTTTAGATAACTTGTTTAGAAAGAATAGTAATATGAGCTTCTTCAAATTAAGGTCACGAGAAAAATAAAAACATCAGAATTATATATCTATATATATTATATATATATTATATATATATATATATATATATATATATATATATATATATAATATATAAATATATATATATATATAATATATATATATATATATATATATATATATATATATATAATATATATCATATATATATATATATATATATTTATAATATATTATAATATAGTAATATATATATATATAAATAATATATAAGTATATATATATATATATTATATACTATATATATTATATATATATATAGTAATATATATATAATATATATATATATATATATATATATATTATAATAATATATTATTATATATATATATATATATATTATATATAATATATTAATATTATATATATATATATAATATATTATATCTATAATATATAATATATATATATATATATATATTATATATATATGATATATATATATTATATATATGAAGAAAAAAAAAAAAATAATATAATATATATATAATATATTATAGTATATATATATATATAATATATATATATATATTATATATAAAATTATTTATAATAATATAATAATAATAGTAAAAAAAGGCACAGAGGAAAAAGCAAAGTAAGAGTTAACACTTTTTTAAAAATGTCAGAAAGGACGTAGGAAGAGGGGCCAGTAAGATCATTTCAATTTTCTACTGAGAAATTTTTTTTTAGTGTCATGGAGAGTAGATTTTGCACGATTTTCGAATAAATAAATTACAAGGGTTTCGGAATTGAAGAATGACAGAATTCCCTAAAGGCCGAGCAAACCAAAGAGCTTTAAACCAGGTTATCTAGCGTTTAGCGAAAGGTAAACGATCATGGGATGCTCGCCTCCACTGCGCCTGCAGATGAATTAGTTCGAACTTTGCACACTCCGAGGGACCCTTTTCACGGAAGCTGTAGTCATTCATGGGAATCAAAGCAAGTCCCGGGCGCAGTGGCAACAACGTTTTCTCGCAATATGGCGGCGGCTCTTTCCTGCGGCAAGACTTTGAAGAGTTAGAGCAGCAAATTCAGAGGTCATAGAAGTGATCCCAGAGGATACCCAAGGAGGAAAACATTTTAAACAGAATAAGCAAAAAGAGGTTACAAAAAGGTCTAGAATGTTGGGTTCAATCGTCAAAGAACGATCAGAGATACGAGTAGCAGAGCTGCATTAACTGCTCGAGGTTATTCTGATAGAAAAGTCGTAGGCAAGTTCAATCAAACTTTATCTGAGAATTACGAGGAACAGCTTTGGGCCGCTGGTGCAACATTGAAAAATCCAAGAACGATGATTGAGATATGTCGAAAAAGAAGAGAATGTGTTCTAATTTATTATCACAGGTTAGCTTGAGCCATTAGGTAGAATATTCGGAAACTCCAAATCAAAGACACGGGGGAGCAAACAATCATTACAAAACAACATCTGGAAACAACTGCTATTGAGCTCAAATTCGACGGGACAGCAAATAGTAGGCAGTCAACAGAGTAAGAGTTTGACGTCAGACCTCTCAAAACCTAAGGTTTTCGGTTAGGAATAAGAGAATGAGGATTAAAAGGAAGGCTGAAATGTTCTAATAAAATGAAAATTAGATTAAACGAAAAGGGTGGCAGAAATTTTTGAAGAACACGGAGACCGTATATCAAACAGGCCGGCAATTCCGTGACGTCACCAACTCCATCATCACCGGAGTAACGCTCATGTCTTTTGATGGTATGAGAGAAGGGTGATAAAGGGTTATTTTTGGAACCACCCCTATAGGCTTCTCGAAGACACTAATCTCGTGCTGCCGTTTATAACCATGTTTTTTATTTTCTTTCTTACGAGGTAAGTGGTTGTTCTGTAATTGTATTTATGGTGTGTGATAAAGGAGAGCTTACT
>JABUQX010082356.1:7500-32500 GCA_015478945.1 Trachelipus rathkii | reverse complement strand
AACGATTGCAACGGATTGCCCTGTTCACATTAAAAAAGACCATCCAAAGATAGTAAGCTGATGCCAGTCCAAACTTCTCCGTTCGGAAACATTTAAATCCCAAAATAGTACCAACTAAAATGCAACGCTAAACACTTCCGACAAATAGAAGTTTATTCACTCAAAAAATTCACCTTCCTTCGAGCCAATCGAACCGCTCGCAACTCATGTTACGATAGGAAACGAGGTCTAACTACTCTTCCCATTCTTACTTAGGAAGTTTTTCCATTAACAACAAGTCTCTTCAATCTCTCCTGAAATATATTTCTTTTTTCCTTACATTAAAAATAAACGAAGAGCCAAGACACTCTTCACCCATTTCTCCAATCATGAAGATTCCTCACAAGAGTGGAGAATTCCCCAACCACTAAACAGTTATTGCAATGGTGATCGCCCGAGAGCTCACCAGCAATTTCATCACCAGGCTCACCGACAAGGTCAAGCCCCAAACTACCACAACTACGGAGGAAAACGACGAGCATCCGACGCTCTCATGCCTTCCCCCCTGAGAAATTTTGAGAACTCCTTTGACAATTCGGAAGTCACGGGATCCTTTTTAGAAAAGAGTGACCAGAGCCAGTCCAATTCTGACTCCCCCCAACGAATCAGTGATTTCCCTAGTGTTTCTCAACTTATATTTTCTCCTCCACCTCCTTCCTCCTTTAATAAGTGTATTAAAAATTGTAACGACTCATCCTCCGAGTCTAGTGATAAAGTGAAAATAAAATTTAATAAAAATTTCGATGAAAAAGTGAAAGAAAAGTTTAATAATAATTTCAATAATAAAGTGAAAGAAAATTCTAATTATGATTTAGATAACGTAAAAATAAATAGGCATAAAATTTCATTTATTAAACTTGGAAAATTTACCAATATGAATCACTCCCTCAGAGATGATAATGTTTTTCAAACAAATGCTACGTTAGGTACACTAAATATAAAGGATAGGCCGGATACTGTGAAAGCATGGATCGAGGGTCCTAGTAACTTTAGCGGTATCCGAGGTTGTGCCAATGTTCACGTTGACACTAACTTATTTAGCTCCCAAAACACCTTTAGCATAGATACACAAGTTAATGGGCTAAAAAAACCCAATAGTGAAAAATTAATGCAAAGCAAATGTGGTGTTAACCACAACATTTAATAGCTAAAACTTTTGATAGTTGGTCTAATGAACAATTAGCCCAACAACGAAAGGTTAAAAAGATTGTGGGAAATGATGTAATATAATTTTAAGGAAAATGACAGAGGGTTAACCTAATCCTAACACTTGTTCTGATACCAAAAACACATGTATATCAAATGAATTATTTTCCTACACCATTTCCTCTAACCACATTAGTAGATATGTCTCCTACTATGCATACCTTACTTCTTGCAACCTATGCTTAACGCACTCTACTTACTAAATACCAATTTGCCTAAACTATGCCTAATCACTATGTTTACTACTATAACTACTCCTACCACTAGACCTAACCTATTGTTTTACTACCATACCTAACTCCTACCACTATGCCTAACGCTCGGTTTACACTATAACTACCCACCACTATAACCTAACGCTAAGTTTAACTACTAAGCTAACTTCCTACCAATACTACTCCTACCACTATGCCTAACGCTATGTTTAACTAACTGCCATGCTTAACTAATGCACCTAACGCCTAACATCTCAAAATAACTATACTACGCCTAACCATTCTTCAAAATCTATACCTACGCTAACAATTTTCAAAGTCCCTGTA
Source organism: Trachelipus rathkii (assembly GCA_015478945.1). Taxonomy (NCBI): domain Eukaryota; kingdom Metazoa; phylum Arthropoda; class Malacostraca; order Isopoda; family Trachelipodidae; genus Trachelipus; species Trachelipus rathkii. The sequence goes on along the minus strand of JABUQX010082356.1, from coordinate 30,713 downwards.
CCTAATCATTTTCCAATACTCTGCCTAAACCAAAACTATGCCTAATCCATTTCAAAAGTAATAATGCCTAATCCCGTTTTCCAAATACTATGCCTAACCATATACCATGCCTAACCATTTCCAAAGTACTATAATACGCCTAACATTAGTAGTTATTCAACTCCTCATCCTAACAATCAATTCTACGCTTACTGCTAACCTACTAAATCTTTTTGATTCTCATTAAAATACCTAAGGAAACCCATGCAATCGGTGCAGGATAAGCAATAACTTCCGATTCTGAATGCTTCTGCAGATCTACTTAACTTTTTCGATCCTAATACTGTCTCTACACACACACTCCTTCGGTGACAGACAGCATGAATTTTCCTAACCCTATGGATTCTTTAACAACCTCTCTTGCTACAGTGCACGAAAGAACTAACCCAAATAATACGATAAGTTTACTAACAGCATCCGCTAAACCAGTGTCAAATAGCTCACTCCTCACGATTTTGATGCAACAATCGGCATCATCCGCGATTTTAACGAACGATGATAAAATTACTTCAATTTATACCATGCCCCCCCCAACTCCGGTAACTAAACTTACACCTGGCCATGATACATTCCTACTTCTCCTACTACTATATACTAATTTACTACCTTCCTATCAAAGTTCCTCAACCTTTAACTGATCCATCCACCCAAAGATATTACTCTATCTTCCGCTTTTAATAATGATAGTCAAATCCTATTAAATAATGCCCACAAAGCAAATCCGCTAATAGGACCCGAGTATATTTTAAAAGCTAATATAAATTACAAAAACTACATATTAGAAAGACAAGAAACTTGATTTTATCGGGTAAGTAACAGTAGCCCCTTTGCCTGTACTCTTTCTTTCCCGAAATGGAAGAGACATTAAACATAAATATACATTAAACCCCAGAAATTAACACACGTTCTATCACGGGTTTCAGACAGAATTTTACCAAATGGGTACCAACTATAATTTTTGACTTAACTTTAAAGCACGGGGAAAACATACCAGTTAATTTTATAGTTATCTCTGACAATTTTTTGTGGTTTTACTGCCACCTTTCCCTCTAGGTACAGAATCCTAACTAATCAAGAATAAACTACAAACAAACCAAACACCTTGAGTTAAGCAACAAATACCACTACTATTCCTATACCACTTACCCACCAATTCCCTACCAAAAAGAAAATCACCCATTCATACAGTTAAACCTAACGGGTAAACCATAACCGGGCCTAAAGCCCTCTACTCCCAAACCATTATTTCCTTACCACCTAACAATCTTTTAAATTGATAACCTGACATTTCTAATAATTTAATTCTACTTTTAGAAGGTACAGAAATAGCTCCTTATTCAAAGTACACTCTTTCTGTTAAAACTTCTTCCCCACTCATACTTCTCCTTCTGACAATTTTCATTCTGTCTTACAGAGAACATACCTATATCAGCAACTTTCTTTTTGCGGGAAGTGTACTGAGTTCTGCCTCCGACTGCCAAGTTCTCTTGGACATAATAAATATGAGCGCCTCTTCCCAATTCCTTCCTCAAAACACCGTCCTAACCAGGGCTAATCCTATTATAGTTCTTGACGAACCCCTCCAAATGTCAATTTGGCAACCTCTTCCAAATGCTTAACCCCAACTCAACTTCGAAATACTTTCAAAAAAACTCGTCCAGGAATCTTTCAAAGATAATGAAGATTGATGTCCACATTAACAATCTCCGCCGGATCAATTAGAAAAACTTAAATTGATCTGTTGATGACTTACGAGATGGTACAGCCTTAAGAAGATGATGAAGTACCCCAATTGGTCCCGTTAAACTAAATTTTCGATACAGACTTAAAGAAACGGCCCAAGAGGTACTCTAACCGCCTACATACCGCCCTTCCACATTTACTACTTGATCAAGATAACAATGAGTATAAGTCCCAACAAAAAGGGGTACATTCCGTCCTATTAGTAGTCCCCATTCGAGCCCTCTGCTCGTTATTCCAAAGAAGAATTCCTCAACTCCAAGAATCGTTGCCGATTACAGGCACATTAACGCACATACAGTTGGCTGAATCGATTCCCCCTGCCTTGTATAAATGACATCCTCTCTGACGCTGGGAAAAATCCAAAATTCAGCAGTCCTTCGATCTTCTGCGACGCTACCATTGTTCTGGAAATCAAGGAAGAACACAACCGCTATAAAGCCTTTTTCGCACTCCGCAGGTCCACGTAATGGCAAAAAACAAGACCTCATCTAACTTCGGATGGTCCAACGGCACCACCAGTGTTTTCAGGAACAATGGAAATGGAAGTTGTCTCAAACTCTAGGTGAGCGTGTAGATCTTCTTGGAACGATGTTCTTAAATACTTTGTGAACCGTTAAAAGAACATTTTGGTAACTTAAAAAAGGTTTTCCAATCTTTTAGACGGAATAAAATGACAATAAAAACTTGTCAATGAAGTTCTACGGAACAGCCCTCCTTTTTCTGGGTTTAAAATTTCACACAAGAGGAATCTCACCTGAAACCCCATAAACACTCCAGACTCTTACTACATTCACCCCCCTATAAAAGTGGCAGAACTAGATCTTTCTTGGTTTCCTGACTTAACTTAAATCATTTGATAGATTCATTCTCCAGTCCTTGCCAAGCCTAATAACAATTGCTACAAAGAATGCACATTTTTCTGGGGACCCCTGGCAACAAAGAGCTTCTATCTTAAATAAGTTTTACTCCAACCACCAATTAGATTCCTGATTCTCTATAGGAATTCTATTCAATCATGATGCGCTCTAAACGCTATGGGCTCGGTGCTGTCCCTATACCAATTAGACGAGAATGGCAAAGAGAAGCCACTATCCTTTATTTCGAGAAGCACTAAAACAATCGAGCTAAATTACCGAAACTATTGAACAAAAAGCATTGGGGCATTAGCTTGCGTTGTCAAAAATTTTTATGGAAAACGGTATTCGTTATGCCTGCTTACAATCATCTTACGGATATACCAAACCGTGATTCACCTCATACGTCATAAACACTTACCGGACGTTTAAGAAAGATGGAATTATTCAGTAGTGCCATTTTAATCCAACGATTAATTTACAAACAAAGCAAACTAAATATTATCCTGACTAAGTCGAAATCCTCCTACTTGCTCTTATTCCTTTGTGCACAAAATGACGTACTCCTACTGGAACTATCCTTTGACTAAAAAAATATAGTAATGAACAAAAGATAATGTAAACGCCTTAAAACCCTCTATGAATATGCAAAACCATCATTTCTCACACAACCACTTTCCGAACAAGAACTCTCTTTGCTGACACTTACTGCCCCTGTTTAATCTATGACATTTTACATATGCAACACAGTCTGGACGTTTCCTTATCCAAGTCCCAGATACATTAATCCACTCCGTCATCGAACACTCCCATGCTTCCCTAGCAGCGGGACACTGCGGAACGCGCAGAGAACCAAATTTCGAATTCGAGAAAGATAAGATAACATTTTCTCCCAAATTACACAACCTGAACTCATGATAAACCTTGAACTTACATGTCCTTCCTGCCCTGCCAAAACAAATTAAAAGAATACTAACAAAAACGCCCCCAATAAGGGCAATACCCCCTCCTCTGATGAACCTTTTTCCAGAGTCCACCTAGACATTTTAGAACCTTTACCACAATGCAAATTAACACAATGTAATACATCCTTTGCATGAAGACCTCCCTGTAACTTAAGGTAGGTTGAACTTGTCCCCCTAAACCAATATACTGACTAAAGAACAATTGCACAGGCTATCCTGGAAAGGGTAATCTGTCGCCATTCTACTACTCGGAGGTAATTATTTTCCGATCGGTCACCGGAGCTGAACTCCAACTTTTTAAAGAGATATGTGCCCAATGGCGTAAATTAAGGGCGTAAACATAAGTTTGCGATCACGCCCAGAAGTAATGCGGTTGGTTGAAAAAGAAATCATAAGATAAGCAATGTCTAGCGACAATATGTCAATAACCAAGACATAAACGACTGGGGCAGTACAGTCCCGAGTTCAAGAACAAACTGCGTGCCAATAACGTCAGCACCCTGACCATTCACCATTGCGTGTTTCCCCAAACATTTGTCTCCCTTTACAACATATAATAACGCTCCCCCTTGGTATCGTGCCAAACTATCCTCACCTTTACTTCTACACAACCACCCTGTAAACAGCATTATGATATGTTGATGAATCAGCGAGGGCGTAGCCCGCACTTTTATGAGCGGACGGCAAGCCGAACAGTTGCAAGGCAGAAACAGAAAGCAAATCTAAAGCCAACACCAAAATCTTGTTCTATCCCAAATGAAAACTAGGCGATTTAGTTCAACATCTTGAACGTCCTAAAGCCTACAATTCCCCAAAACTTGCTCCAGAAATGGCGGTCCTTATAAGAATCCAAAACAATTGTTCCCTTAATAACAACTGTTACTCGCAATGCTCTCGACCCTAAGCATCTTTCATTGTCACAGGGATAAGTTAAAATATAGACAAGTTACAGACAACTTCCCAACCTCTTTCCCAAACCCAACCCCACGTGCGACCTATATACAAGACAAGACCCCTCCAAAACAAATACAACAAATTACAATTCCCCAACAAACCATAACGAAACATACCACATACTATATACGCCCCACCAAACACAATATTCCCAACACAAACCCAACAACAACCACAAAGTCACACCAACTACACCAACAACTCCTTTACACATACCTTCCCGTACCCGACCAAATTTACAACAAAGACAGTATTTCCTCACATGAAGAAACTGCATTCAGTGCATTCACCAGAACAAAATTTCCTCACACCATACCAGCGAGCCCCCTTTTCTACAAAGAACAACAAATACCCGGAAGAATCCACTTCCCATGAGCATCTTCCCATGCATATAAAATCACTACATTGAATTTCAAAATCTTACCATCCCCCTCCAAAATTACCCCTTTTACAAAGACTTACATTCACCAACCAACCTCCACTCCTGCTAGATTTTCCTACATGATCCTTGACTTACCCCACCTTACCCCCCAGAGCTCCTTCTCAAGAACACGTCCAACCACATACACCCACCATTAGGAGAATATTCCCCCCACCCCGTCCAGATCACTAGGGTGAAATGATCCATCCTAAGACAGACCTCCCTTTCATTCCGAAACCCTGACAACCCGACACCCCAATGCAATTACGAAAGCGGAAAACAACCTGCGACATTTATGAGTGACAAAGAGAATATCTTTAATTCCTAGACAAACATTCCCCTGCAGGTAGAAGGTCATCCACCCCCAAGACCTTCCCCCTCCAACATAAACATTTTTCTTTCCTTTTCTCTCCCCCAGGGGAACATCACATATTTGAAAACATATGTGAAACATAATAACATCTTTGAAACAAACACCATCAAAGACATTATTTTTAAGAAACTATCTTCAACATTTCTAAAAAATATAATTTCATTCAACGTAAATTAAAAAAAAAAAACAAAGACAGAAAAAAATTGCGAACTAGTTAGATTACTATTCCCAAATAATGACTAGTATAATCAAGTAATTAATTTTTAACTTAATATTAACAACATACATCAAGCTCAATTTTAATTTTCTATTATATCGTAAATACCAAAACATGAATCAAGTTGATTAATTTTCATTTATTTATAACTTAAATACTTACCACATAATCAACCAACAAAAAGAAATTTTACCATGACAATAACCCCTTGAAAACTACATTTCCAAATCTCAATTCTCACATCCATTCTACACTTTAAATCAACACTATCTACTAATCCAAATTTAGAATCCATTTACACCTATTAAAGAACATTTCTTTTAAGCCCTTTTCTTTTCTTTTTCTCCCGAGCCGGGTCTATTTTCCACTTAGAAACTATCGATCTAATCATAATGATGATTATATTTTAATTATATATCAAGAAAATATTCTTTAATGTCAATTTTCAAAACCACGTGTTTATCGGTGAACCGCGTGGCAACTAATTTCAGTATTTCTTTTCCTCTTCTTTCTTGTCTTCGTTAAATTAACTAATCCCTTACATAGATAAAATATCGTTACTAGCTTAATTTTAATTAACAAAATCATATTCAAATGATTTTCTTAACAGTTTCAACATTTTTTTTTTTTTAAATTTCGAGAAAAAATGGCTGAAAAAAAGCCCTTAAACGTTTTGAGTTTTTTCGGGAAAATAAAATATTTATTACAGATTCAAATAAGGCTTGTTAAAAGTCAAAGCACAATTTAAAGATCACATTTGATTAAATTAAAAATTTTAAAATACTACATTAAAAGTTTAAGCAATTTTAAAGAAAAATAATAAAGAAATAAAAACAAAATTAAAATTTGGTAAGCTTTTGTTGAACGATGAGATATGGCGGAGAAGCCATTTTTGAATAGGTTACTTTCAGAATTGCAAAGTTTTTGAAAATAAAACAAATTTCATTAAATAATGATGGTTAAAATTCACACTCAATATATTACATCAAATGAAACTAATAGAATTATCTATTTCAAATTACTAACTTCAAACGTTTAACTACTAATTTTTTTCGTATGTCGAAGCCATGGTCACGAGCGTAATTTCGACCACATTTTTTTGAACCCGTTTTATCTCGAGAAAATGATTTTCTCTCTCCGAGTCTGTTTTTGCTGTGGAGAGAGCAAGTTAGACCAGGGCAGCACCCTACGAGTTAAATATTTAGGCACTCAATTACAATAATTATTTTTATGTGACTCGTGTGTCGAGTTATGTTAATGAAAACATATGAACGAAGGATGTGGAGAGCTAAAACGTGGAAAGAACACCATTAAAGAGATTTCATAATATAGAGTAGAAAAAATTAAGTGACCGCACACACCCAACACTACTGATGTATCATAGCAATTGGGTAGTGTGAATAGATAGTAGACGCTCCTCTGTAAATCAGGAGCCACGCATTATCACTTAATTTATGCTTAAGAGTAAAAGTTAAAAGAATTTGGGAGGGTCTATCACTCGAATGAAAGGAAACATGTAAAAAAAATATTAAAAAGTGATAAATATTGAGATGTGTATTATAAGTAGAAAGACGTCAGCTTATAGGTGCGAGAACCCAAATTAGCATAAGGGAATGTTTGTCTCAGCAACATCTTATATAATATTCTGTAAGCCATACCGCTTGATGAAGACGACACATTAGTAACAACATAGGATAGATTTCACATGAGCCGCGATAAACGGATGATAGAAAGTACTAAGTCAAATCAATAATAAATAATAACTAATAATAATACTAATTTCTATATAAATTAAGTAATAATTTAATAATAATTTGAATAATATTAATAAATTAATACAAAGTAATAATAATTAATAATGGTAACTTAACACTCATTTATTTTACATTATATTTATTATTTAGAGATAATTGGTATGACTACAAGACGACTCAGTAATAATAAGTCTAGATAGTGATAATCCCAAGAGGCATAATTAGTGAAGGTGGAATCTTTAATTTTAGTGACAATAAGGTAGTATCGAAGAATATATATAGTGTCAAGATTACTAACATACTTGTGATACCAGCGGGATATACATAGTATATAGAATATAGTATTAATAGTTAGATAGTATGTAATACCATTAGCTATAGGTGAGTCTCAAGATAAAAGGATAAAAACCTACGGATATAAAATCTAAGTATATTGTGATGGATTATATATTATATATATAGTATATTATTTATATATATATAATATAATAATTATAATTATTCTAATAATAATATGAAATATATGCGTTTCTCCTTCTTTTACCAGATTGATCACACACCCTAGGAGTCCGAGAGGGAGAGTGTGCGCAGCGCTAAGGGATGGCTATTTCACTCCGCGGAAGTGGTGTGTAGTAGGAGGGCGCCAATAAACAGCTGCTACAAATATGATTATATAGCTACCAGGACCAATCGGTTAAGGTTAACACAGGGTGGGGATAGGAATACTGCAGGCACTCAAAGCGAATGCAGTAGAAACATTGTAAAATGCTCGAACTTTTAAGGTGTTGAAAGACATTCAAACTTGTAACGGTTTGGGGAGAGCTTGTGGAGCCGCCTTAAAGAGGCGTCACACGACGAAGAGAGGGGTACCGTTATGGATTTGTTAGGACGGCCGGACGAGGACTCTCGGATGTATGTTGTCTAGTATAAGCGTAGGCGAGCATCGAACAAAGCCGGCAGATAGGCCGACCCATAAATTTAGAAATCAAATTACACTTTGTTCTATGTCTCCCATAATGAGTAAGAGTACTTTAATCTTGTGAGATATGACCATGTAGGTGACTCTCTCCGCGCGACATTAAATTGATGTATGAGTCGAAAGATGAGTGCTCTCCACGTCATCGGAATATAATTATATGTGTTGTCACTGATAGTGCGCAGTATGTTTATTATTAACTCTTTTTTAGAAAGCAGGTAAAAGGTAGCGTTATACAGAGCTAATTCTTTTTCTCTTATTCATAAAGTTATTAATTGACTTATTTAATTGTGGTTCTGCGCTCTCTCAACATGACTCTATTGGATAACGATGGCGGACAGACTCATAGATCACCTGTACAGCTTCATAGTATAATTATTTGTATAGGAACGAAACTATATAGCTATATTGAATTTAATATTGTTTGAACTCTGAAAATAGGGTTGAAGTGTGTACGGTGTGGAAATATTAAAATTATAATAAAAAATTTAGAAGTTTGATACTCTGAATAGAGTGTTTAAATAATTATATGTTCGCTCGAGAATTATCATTAAAGTGTTTTGTAGCTTGTTCCAAGCTAATCTTAAGGAAAATAACGATATTTCGCAAAGAGAGTTATACTGATACATTGTGACGAGGAACAGATTACTGGCTTAAGTCACGGAAATCTCTCATAAATGTTATACGTTAACAAAGTAATCATTCGTGTTAATTATGATTAACTTCAGATAACAATGGTGTTCATATAATAATAAATTCCCCTCATGAGTCTAATTTAAGAATTACGGCGTTCGGGTAAGAGTTTCTCTTAAAGGTTTGATTTAGTGAAGAAAGGGAGATTAATTTAGAATCTACATTTTATAGTAATGATTGTGGAGAAAAAGACCGGAGGTAATTGGATTGTAGAAATCCCGCACAGTTTATAAGTCAAAAGGAATTTGAACGCGAGACTGCGCACCACAAATTTTCCCGATCGTAATAATTTGTGTGCTCACGCTTTTAGCTCTAACTGTACTACTAGTAGATATAGAGTAGCTTAGTTACCAATTAGTTTTAGCTCAAACGTGCTTTTAAACACAAGCACATAGTCTGTTCATCTTGTCATCGAAAAATCCCAGTCCAGTTCTGAATAGACACTAAATAATTGAAACACTGTTGCCCTATGGCTTTATGTAATCGCTCTTATTCGGGTTCCGACCGACCTAGTGTGGGGTCAGATCTCCTTTTGAAGAGTGAGAGAAAAAAGCTCCTAACAACACCCCAAAGGAAGGACTATATTCGCGGAAGGAGTTCTCCCTCCACCCCCCCCAATAAGGCGTCTCAGTGCTCTTCTAACATATATATCTTGTGATGAAGAGACAGCAATATACTAACGAGTCTTTTCAGGAATAGGTTGAGAAAGCTGACAAAGTTTTATTACCTGCGCACACTTAGTGAAAAAACTCTTGAAGTCATTATGGTACGAGCCCGCTATCGAGTTAATATATGAATGCATCGTTTCGATGTCTCTCGTGCGAAGAGGCGAATGAGAAGCGCATAATCTCTTCTTTTATCTATCCCACCAACTTTCCCGCCTTCGAGTGAGGCTTTAATGACTATCGTTAGATATTGGGTCTACATACAGCGCTCTAACGCGGTACTTCTAAAACTTAATACGGAGAATATTGTCAAAAAAGAGGACGGTGATCCTGTAGGAAAGTCTCACTCCTTTCTTTACGAGCTCTCATGACTCTCTACGGAACTCAGTTCCGCTCTCTTGTATCGTTACCTAATATATATAGGGTGAAAGATTATAATATCACACGATATACATTAGACGGTTGCGTATAAATAAGTGTAAGCGTGATAGACATAATGACAGGGTATAGTAAGATTGACTGATCTTACTCTACGTACGCATTGCATAGAGCACAAGCGTTCGTGTGGTGTTTTTATTCTCTCTCAAAAAAGGTGGATTGGATAAAAGACAATATATTACCAAATTCGACACGTAATATTTTATTGAAAAGTCACCTTCTCCAATCGTGTTTATGTAAAGGAAATAGTCTAGTCTAGGTGATTTAGATAAACTAAGACTTGATTTACCTGGCGAGCAATATCCTCGAAATTTCTGTGCTATATATAAAGAGTACTTTATTCCTCATAAATGATAATAGAATCGCGACTCAGTGATTCCAGATGAGGCTATATTCCTAGTCTCTAAATAGTATAATGACATATTCAATTTAACTTAGTTTAGGGTGAGTAGCCGACTTTCTAATCTTCTCTCAAGACCACTTGTTAGTTAACATCATATAGCGATAATTTTCCATAAACCATGCGTGCCCCCAAGATACAAGTATTCACGGGGGAGAGACCCCGTTCCACATATTTGGGTGTGGAAGTGAATCATCATCTCAGGAACAAAGCGCATAAATTCCGGTAGTAGCCATTATAACGCGTCCCGTGAAAGTGAATAGACTGCCTCACTTATGTGGTAGTGCCTCGCTCGAGCCACAAGATAAGGAAGAGTCTGGAGACTCAGCAGATATAGATGGTGGAAGTGGGTGTTCACAGTGTTGTCAGTGACATTGGATGTGTGGTGCGGGGGACGTACCGCATGCACAAGAGCGGAGATGGCCGGCGTGAGTCGCTATCATAGCCGTCGATGCAACCTAATTCTTTCGTGCGCTGGTCACTTTGCGCACCAACATGACATTTATTCATTTTGTCATGGACAGCTGATTCATCATAGATACTCAACGCGCGTAAGAGCGTTGCACAGCGACACATCCAGCACTCGAACAGCGCCCGCATAGAGTTTATCAAGTTTGATAAATAGAAATGTCTTTCGAGGGTGTGAATTGGGTGAGGAAATTACCTCACTCGAAATAATAAATGTGCTGGTAGTGAGACTACATACTATGCTAGCCCCTGTATGATATTATGGATTTAATTTAATTATGCATATAAATTGTATTGGAATAGTTATATGATATGATTCTCTTTTATACTCTAGTATGTATTTATTACCCTCATACTCGATGTGGTGTGGTGGGGGGCTTGCTGTCACAAATTACCTGTTCAATTAATCGCATAATTAATCGTAATTTAGTTTAAAAGGAGATAAAATTCATTCTAATATTTAGCTATAGTTTCCAGAGATCATAATAGCGTCAGCGTACTAAGAACAATTTAGATCTGAGTTGTTAAACTACATGTATCTATTTTTATATTAAATTTATATGATTTAAAATATATTTGCAATAATATATTATTAAATTGATTTTTAAGAAGTTAATACAAGCTTAATAATTATTATTTATAATATATTCTATCTGTCGTCATCGGTATTCAAAGGAGATGTATATGTGATTGATGTCAAATAATAATTATGATTAAATAAATTAAGAAAATTAATAATATAGTGGAGAGTGTGAGATAATATATATATAACTCATATTAAATAATAATTAATAATAATTAATGATGTGAGGCACAGCTTTCAACATATGATGTGTTCAAATTAATGTTAAAAATGATTACGTTTTATGGGGTACCTTATCCACACACCTTGGGTAAAATATAATAAATTTAAAATAAAATGGATTTTATCTTTTTGATTATACGCCTGATATAGTGATAGTTTATCTTGAGTGATCAGAAACTCTCCATTGGAAAGCATTATTCTATTGTCTATACTCATCTAAATCGAATTAATTGAATTAAATGAAAATATGAGTAGTATAAAAAAGGACAAAATTGATCCTATAGCCCTATATAATTTACTATTAAATATTTAAAAAATATGAGAGACCGAATAATAATAAACAGTTATGGTAACAAATTTATCTATATATATTCTAATCATTGCTTGGTTTAACTCGGTTGTTTTAATTATACTTTCTCTCTTTATAATGATATATTTTGGGTAGTAAAAGATAAGTGTGTATATTGAATATTAGATCGTAATTTCTTGCGTAGTTCAAACTGGATTGATATTTACTTCAATCTCGAGTTCTTCTGCAGCCTCATCAATTATTATTATTAGATTATTATTATCGCATGCGAAGCTTTGGGAGAGACGGGTGATATTATATCTATATATTATATATATATATTGAGATATATCTCCATTATTATACTTCATTATTCTCATACTCATTATACGGAATTACGGAAAGTTATTTGGTGTTGTCATATATATATTATTTCTTTTATCTATATGATATGTCTGTTTATCTATTGGTTATGTCGATTATATCACTCACGTCCAATGAATAAAAGCGACACGATAAACATCTTCTCTTCTCTCTATGTATTATAGGTTGATAGGTAGCTAGGTCCTCACGTTATAGGGTAACCAGTAGTTGATATTTAGAATTGATAATGAAATTTACATATTAGATATGGGCGGGCCGCACCGCTGGCAGGGAATCCTGAATCACTGTGCTAGGCCCCATCTTCATAGAGTTCTGAGGTAGTGGTGCTCACTTTAGACACCATAGATGTGTGTTAAGATTTCAAGTTGGTTACCCTCATGTGGCATCTTCCACGAAGTAGGATACATCCATAATGATGCCACCTAGGTCGTACGTTTAAAGACATTAATACTAAATTACGATAAATTTAGACATAAAGGATTGATATAATTTGTCATACATAATTCGCATGATTTATGACTCACAAATTTTATATGTGTCTGATGGGTAAAACTCGCTCGCGCTCTCTCTCCTGTTTCACAAATTATCTTTGCTCTCGATATAGGAGTGGCTTTATGAACGCAAACTCGTGGAGGTAGCTAAGTAGTGTCATCCCTTTGATTAGCAATCTCTATAACTCCTGTAAATATAATCTATAAGCACCCGATCATCGATCGTTATGCCTCGCGGGTTAAATAATACTTATCTGCCGTCGTGTGTTCTCATACGATCTTTTCGCAGTGAGTCGCCTCCCTAACTTACCTCTGACCATCTTGCACGTATTCTCCAGTTCTTTCCTTTCCTTATATGACGTCTTCCCTATTAATATACTATAAACCAGTATATTCTTGGTTAACCTAAACGATAACTCAATTATTGCTTATTCTCGTGCGTATGCTTGTCGCGGGCTGCATGTGTGATACTCAAAAATAACGACTATAATAATACATATCGAGGCATTGGTATCGAGAAACGTACTTTTCTAAAGTATAATATTCGTTATGGGGGGTATCAGCTGGAGCGAATAGAAGGAATACCAGGTCGAACTGGAGACTAGAATTTTGGTAGCGGTGGTAAGTGGGCAAAAAAGAGGTGTGGATACAAGTAGATACTCTTACACGACTCGATTGTGAGAAGAGGAGAAGTTTGACGTCAGAGAGCGTTTCGGGTACCCCAATATCATATTGGCCGATTCTCACATAGTATATGGCCGCTAAGGAGCGTTATACACGTACTCTCACTAGATAGAGATTTTAGCCTAGTCCAGATAGTGTGACATTAGATATTTTGTGCTCCGTGCGTAGTAAAACTGTTATGTTTTCGCAAGCGAAAAAAGGTGTTAAGTTTATATCAATTAGTCGCGGCCAGGGTGTTGAAAAGAGCACGAATGCCATTGTTTGATACATCTAAGACATAACGATGTTTAGTGTTTTAGATTATAATAGCTGATGTGAGCGATGAACCGAGATGTGTAGATTGGTTGGATCCAATGATATTATTTTAGTAGCTTAATAAAAAATGAGAGAGATTTAGAGTGGATATATATACTCACGCTTCAAATATTATTATCAATGCAATTTTACGCACTCTCAATAATGTTGCTAAGGTAGTTCTCATAAATAGTAGAGAGATTTAACGTAATATAGCTATTTACAGCTGATTTTACCTTAATTAACATTCCTGATTTGCCAGTAAAGTATACTCTTAGCAATTTCATCAAATTGGAATTCTTCAGGGGACGTCCATATTATAGTGATTATTGACCTCTCTGCCAATGGGCTTTATTAAATTCACAATAACGGATTCTCTCAATAAGAAATATGAATTGGTGAGTAATATATTATTGTCGACTTAAAAACAGTGTCACTGTTTTTTATTTCATATTTACGAATATTTTTACTTGTTCAACATGAAAACAGCTGAAGAGCATGAAAGACTTGTGGAAATTTTTTTTTTTTAAAAAGATTAAATTATTATTTATTCAGTGTAAATGAAAACAAGAGCAGATTTGAGTTTCTGAATTAGTAATTATTTTAGAGCTTCATCAAGCGCTGAAAATGGTTGTCATATCACTCGCTTATTAGTGTGCCATTAGTGATGAATACAGGCTATGTATCTGATTTGCATTTTAACTTTATTAGATTGTCAGGAACCGTGCATAATGACCTTATCTTCCATAGAAGAGTTATGAGGGTTATTGTGCGCGTGTAAGAACTGTGTCAGTTTTACAAGATACCTCGCGCTGACGCCTAAAGTGTCGTCTAGCCAGTAAATATTAAATAGGGATCCAAATATAACATAAACTCACTAATAATCAAAGATGTAGTAAAGCGTAACTCGAGAGAAAAAGAAAACAAAATCTATTTTGGAATTGAATAAGTACTAGGACGAGAAAGTACTTTTTTAAGCGCTGTTCCATAAAACTAGCTATATATAAAAAAACTCCTGCCTATTAGCCTACCCTACCTACCGCTATATATAGATATATATATATATATATATATTATAGGTAGGTTAACTTTTTATTCTCACATAAAAATTATTATTACTATATTTCATGCCTCTTATTTATCTCTAAATGCCTATTATCCGGTATATAAGTTATTACTCTCGGAATGGTTACATTGCAAGTTCGTTAAAATTGTCAATATACGCTTGATGAGCTATTGAAATAAAAAGATATTAGATTGAGATAATATAATAATAACATGTTTAATACTTAACTCTCAAAAATATTAATAAAGTTCGTGGAATTATTTATATGAGTGGAAGAAAGCATCACTGTATTCAATCTTCATATATAAAAGAATTTAATTCAACTCATTTATTATTAAACATAAAACATAAATGTAAAATAAATATCAAATCAAAACGCAAAACAAGTCCGTCAATTAATTTACTAAGCTCATTATATACACGTAGCGGGGCGACAATACGCTTTTCTTTTCGTTTGCTGACACCGTGGTGAGCATTAAATTATCATAAAAATAATCCAATATAATTTATATATATATATATATATATAATTTTCAAATAGCCTACGAACAAACATATAATAATAGAGTGATGATAAAACAGCTTGATAAAATAGTTTCATTCATAGCTCCCTTTTAAATCTACAAACCATACTCATATATAGATAGCGCATTAAAATTAATGATTGGCCAAAAGTTGTTGAAGGTAAGTAAAACAACCCGCTTTGACTTTTACAAAACCGTTCAGGACAGGGCGCGAAGCGCGTTATGTCGCCCCAGAAAGGGAATTTACTATCATGAGTATCGGAAATAAAGAAAAGGTAAATGATTGATTGTAAAAGATAGAGAATAGAGATAATAATATAGAAGATATTATAATCCGTGAATTTATAATTATATCTGAAGCCAAATAACGAAATAAAGTTAGTTATAGATAGATTCTTATAAAGAGTATAACCTTGTATCATACAAATAAGTTAATCATAGCTGAAAAGAGGCTAAATAAGAAAATATACACTTATTAAATAGATTCTAATTAATATATAATATAACCGAGAAAAGTAGGAGTATGAAAATGGCTGGAACAAAATTTTGGTTAATAAAGAAACTAATAGTCATTCTAATTGTGGACGGTGTCCCACTGGGGTATTTCTTCGTGTCATTTTTTGGACCCGAGAGCCTGCTTCATAACCGGACCTCCTCTCGCTCAACGGACGTATGTCACTCTGCCACGCCTACTTAGGGGTTAGAGAACGGAAATTTTGCATAATAAGTACAAGGCATGAGAGTTTGTATTTGCAAGAATGCACACACGAATTAAGGAGATAGTTATGATGCTATGAATGAATGTCAAATAAGTAATATAAATGACACGCACTATTAAGTCCTTTTAATTTATGAGTCCTCAAGTTCACAAAGAGTTAGTGACTATAATAGTTTGAAATGTCTGCAAATTGACATTTTAAATGAATGACCCTCTTGCTCAGTGGATATATATACTATTGGTAATATAAAATACTTAGTGTATACTGCCAATGACAGGTATATATATATATAGTAGTTATACTTTTTGACATTCCTTTAAAGTTGAAGGAGATGAATGCTGAGAGCGTAATTAAAATCTTATTGTATGAAATTCTGCCATTTACGGGAGTAAAGCCCGGACATAAATCCTCTCAATAGTGATGACCAATGGCGGGTGCTTTAAAGCTATATATATATAATATATATATATATACCTCATCTCTGTTTGTAAAGATAGGTCTGTAAGATATGATTTAGGTGATATTTAGCTCAAGAACATATTTGTCAACAACAGTGGGAAATCCCTAAGCTGCAACGGAAATCTAGGAGAATTAGGGACATAGTGAAGTTTTATTAGCCAGCTCTGCGGTATGTGAATGTATTAATAGTGAAGTGACGAGTCAAGACATTCTACGATTGTAGGTATCATGTCCTGCCCTAGTTTGCGTACTCTTTTGCATACGAACGTATCCTCTATACTGAATAATGGATATCCCGTACTAACTATATATAGTCCTTCAGGTGTCTACTTGTCACTCTAAAACGTGAAATACCGGGTAAGATAATTGTAGACACACGTAGAGACCTGAATAAAGCTATGTTGTATCATGATAAATATTTAAAATAAGGCTAGCTGAGGGTTGTTTGCAAGCCGTGGCACCGAGAGCCACTTATTGAAGAACGATCTCACTGTGTTATCGTTTCCCAAATAATCCTTGAAGGAAGCCAATAGCTAGTCCTTGTATAGAAAACAGCAATATATTTAGGCTCAAGCTCTAGTACAAAATAAGTACAGGGGGCCCTATAAAGTATTTGCGCTTCACGTAGCTATATAACTCACGGTTTATATAATATCTTATAAAAATTGGCAAGTGAGGCCGGTATAGCTCAGAGATTTAAGAATAATTATAAATAATAATTAATATTACCATATTTTGGTGGAGGTATATATATGACCGATCAGAAGTGATAGAAATACGTATTATATTATATGACATAAGCAGAAAAGGAAATTATAATAAATAAATGCGATAAGTAGACAAATAATGATCATTAAGTAGATCAAAATCATACTTATTAACTAATCTTTCTATTCTTACATATGGTATACGCGTCAAAGTGTATTATTGCAATTAGAATTTTGCATAAGTAGTATGCAAAGATTGTGAGTACCCAAAATATCGAATATATAAAAATAAGTAGTTGTAATTTACCCTCCTACAAGTAAGTTTTTCCACCTATATTCTTCCTTCCTCTATCCTTAGAGATTTGATTATGTAATATAGAAATAAGGAAGGCATTTCTGTGTATATATGTGGCTAACTATCAAACATAATTGAAATTATTCAAATGGTAATGCTCTCTTCTCCATTTGATGTTTACAATTGTTTGAGCTGCAACTCCAGTAGACACCTCACTTATTTAATTTGAATAAACGTGTACGTTACCAGTATTAGCCAAAACTAAGGAGTAGGGGAGGAGCACCTATATAGGTGATTATAATTATTTCCTACCATATATTTATATTATATTATGGGTAAATAATATAGCTCTCATAAAACTCCTTGAATATAACATAGATAGGTAAAAATACGTGGAGGCATTACGAATCTCTAACAATTGCCAACTGTTTAGGGTTAAGATTTCAAATTATGTAATCTAGTGTTTGGGGTGAAGACTTGTGGGATAAGCCGCTCATACTTAAGAGGCCCCAGCCGAAGGTAGGAATTATTAATATTAGACGCCGGACGGTAATATCGGTATGTTGATTGTCAGATAGCATAGGTCACAACAAAGCGCGCAGATAGCCGACCATATTATAATTCAAATACATTAACTTTTCTATTCCATAATATTAATAAGTTATCTTTCTGCCTCAATTGTGTATTACTAAATTATTATATCATCTGTCATATTATTATTATTTCACGTGCACAATTAAATAAACTTTATTAATACGACAGAATAAAAAACCTTTTTCACTATCTCATATATACATCCAATTATACATTTACTTATTTAATCGGTATCTGTAGATATAATATACTCTACAGATTATCACTCTCTCACTATATTATATAATATTATATTATATATTATATATTAATATTTAATATATATTAAATATATTATATATATATATATATATAATATAATATATATATATTAATAATATTTTATATATATTCATATATATATATATTATAATATATTATAATAAATATATATATATATATATATATATATATATATATTATTATTATATTAATATTTATTATATATTAATAAAATACTTATATATTATATAATATATATTATATACTATATTATATAATATTATAATATTATATTACATAATGATATATATTTATATATCTATATACATATATATATATTAATAATTTACCTACTATATACTAGTAATAATATATATATATATATCAATATTATACTATTATATATCATATTATTATTATATATTATAACTATATAGTATATATATACTCCTCTTTTTTTCTTCCTTAATATATTATATTAATATATATTATATATATATATCTCCGCCTCAATTCCTTACCATTATATACTAATGAAATAGGCTCCTCATAATTTCTCATTTTATTATAACAATATCTCTTTCATTTTTAAGCATTTCGAAATATAAAATTAAATATATAATTTTAAATATTAATTGTAAGTGATTTCGTTTTTGTTTTTGTTTTTTAATTTACAATGCTCGATTTCTCATTTTTTTAGTTTGAGTGAATATAACTTATACTATTTATAATTAAGAAACTACATATAAACTTTATATGAATTTTTTATAAAATTTAAAAGTCCATTTGGTGTACACAAGATTTCAAAGTATAATAACGCGTCCAATGCATGCCAAACCGGAAAGGCAATTGCATTGATCAGACAATGCATATTAAAATTGGTAGAGAAACTGTCGGGTAGTTTTGAGCATATTTTTATCCAATTCTAGGAAATACACTTTTAATTTTTAACATCCCCTCTTTCAAAAAAAAAATTTTTTTCATTGTGAACATTGCACATCAATGGTAAAAAAATAATAATTATAATTTTGTTAGGCTAGCCATTAAAAGCACATTCTCTTTTGATTTAATAGCTAAATTGAAAATTATATTTTATGAGTAACTATTTTATTTTTTGTTTGACATTAAAGTGAGCAAACTTCTCTCAAATTGAAAACGGTATAAATAAACAATATTTTGGGGCACTGATTTCAAAGTTTTAGTTTTTTTATTTTGATTTTATTAATTTTAAAAAAATCATTTTTAATATTTTTAATTGAAATCAATTGCAAATCCACCACAATTTAATTAATTGAATGAAACTGCAATAAATATCTTCTGGAGATTTAACCGAAGTGTCATTTTGTCATGAGGATAAAAAAAACTATAATCAATTGAATAAATCAATAAATAGTTCCTTTATTCTAATTTATAGTTTTATTGGGTTTAATATCTCTCCTCTTGGTTGGCCAAGTGAAAAAGTTGTCAAAAAAATTTGCTAGAAGTTAGCAATCCATGAAGAAAAAAATCTGACACCATCGTGTAGCTCATGTATTATACCAATTCAATAATACCACTTATGAGAACGCCTGTACAACAAAACAAAAATATTTTATACAGATTTGACCAAAAGATTTGGAATCTTTTCATTAAAATTTTAATGTTTAAAGAAAAACATTTAAATTTTTAATGGTTTTTATTTAATTTTTAACAGTAATGAGGTGCAATTATCTAATTACAGTAATTGATGAACATTATCCATTTTTAGTATTCAGTAAACTATCATTTAGCCTTTTTAAGACAGGTTATCCTGATAGGCATTGAATATACTATTTTTTTCATTTTTCTAGATGCTTTCAGATTGGCGCCACACTTCAAATAGTGATTTAATCAACTATTTTTTATATGTTATATATTCTTCTTGTATTTCTCTTTTCTTTTCTTTTTAAATAGACCACAAATTCTCGACTGCATTATATCTAGATATTTTAGGACATATTATATATATATTATTATTAATAATATATTTATATATATATATATAATATATATTTAATATATATATATATTAATATTATATATACTATATATATATATATATATATATATATATTTATATTTATTTATATTTAATATATATTATAATATACTATATATTATAAATATTATATTATATATATATAATATATATATATATATATAATTATATTATATATATATAATAATATTATACTATATTATTTATTAATATTAATATTATAATTATTAATATTATCATATTATGTTTATTTTAATTTCTATTTTTTTTAATTTGTGTAAGTATATTTTTTTTTTTTAAAAATCCACCGCGGACCCTTAGCGAGAGGTGGGCACCCTGCTTTAGCAGGGGACGGTTATAGGGGATGATATGGGGTCCAGAGACACAAGGGGGTGAATACGGGATTGAGGGCTCATAGGTCAGACTGTTCTTAAGCTGATACACATCCTTAACTATAAGATAACGTTCTCAGCACCTACAGTAAAACAAATTATATATCGAATCAGCGGATAAATTTTTTGAGATGGGTTTTATTTCTATTTTTTTATATATAATTTATTTATTTTTTTGGTCTTTTTTTTCATCAAATTATTTTAAAAAGTTTTTCCCTTCCATTTAGGGGCTGGAATACGGACTGAGGGGTCATGTAAGGTGGGAGTGAGACGGTAGTATCCCTCCCTGTCGTCCACTGATTTATATAGGCTGATATAGTACTCACCGTACATCTGTGCCATACTTTGTGGTTTCTCCCTATGTGTATATTTCTTTAGTTATAAAGTTATAAATACCATAGTGTTATTATCTTCTTTTTAACTAAAGGAATATTACCCATAGGGTTAAACGCAAAGATGGACAGGAGTGCGGGGTCTCTTCGGCCTCACTCGAATGTGAACGACGGGGGACTTCGCTTTCCCTCCTTTATAGTCCCCGTCGTGACTCGTAAGGCCCCCTATATATAAATGGGGAAAAAAATCTTTTTTAAATAATTCTTTAAAAAAAAAAAATTCAAATAAATTAATATAAAATTAAATAAATGAATAAATAAAATAAATAAATAAATATATAATTAAATAAATTTATAAATCTAAAATATACTCCTTCTTTAAAATTTTTCTGACAAAAGCCCAATATATAATTTTAGTTTTATATCTTATGGTGCTGCTCAGCTCTCTTAGTTACATGATGTCGCTTTGTGAACAGTCTGACCTTAAAAATATATATATATATACATTACATACATACATTAAATTTAATTAATATTTCAATTAATTAATATATATAACGTTAAATGTCAATAGCACTATATCTTATCAATTGTTATTACGAATTTCACTTGTTGAATAGTGTAGTGACTATAGATGAGCTATATATATAATATATATATTATAAAGTCTATAAAAAAGATATTTATTTATGTTTAAATATATATTAATATAATATAAAATATATAACATATTATTATATATTAATTATATATATATTATAATATGATATACTATATATATACTATATACTATATATATATTAATATATATATATATATAATATATATTAATATATATATTAATTATAATATATATATATTATATTATTATATATATACTATATATTATCTTAATATATAATAATCGTGGCGTTATCAGGATAATATTTAATTTTCGGGTGGAAGGGCCAGACAAGAATCTGATTTTATTATATATATATATATATATATATATATTAATTAATATTATAATATATTATATACTATTCAAGTATATATAATATATATATATTATATTATATATATATAATATATATATATATATATATATTATATTATAATATTATATATATTAATATATATATAAGATATATTAATATAATAATATACTATATATATATATTATATATATATACTATTATAATATATATTATATATTATTATATATATATATTATTATATATATATATATATATTATATATATATATTAATATATATTATTATTAATATATATATATATATATCAATATATTATATTAATATATATTTATTATATAATTAATATTATTAATATTAATTATAATAAAGGTAATATAATATAATATATATAATATTATTATATTAATTATTAATTATATATATATATAATATATATATATATATATTAATATATATATATATATTATATTAATATTAATATTAATAATATATTAAATATTATATATATATATATAAAATATATATATTATTATATATATATATATATATATATATAATAGTATATATATTGTAAACTAGTTAAATTTATGGTATACATGCTCATTCCTATAATACCAGTCATCTCAAGATTCTCAAGATGCGCCTTACACATTACTTTCAAAAAACTACTGTAAAATCTAATGTTGCATTTTTCTCTGATATAGGTTCTAAGATTTAGTTTTAACTAGATTCACTTCTTTATATGCACTCACCAAATCATTAACGTGTGTCGTGTGTCTCGTTTTGAAAGATTGTATATGATTAAAACTTAATAGTTCTGTTTTATAATAATACAAAATATAGTAAAATACCATAAATAGATATTGAGCATTATAAACATTACTTGGAAATTTAAGGTATAAGTGCTTTTTTTGTGATATTTATCGTCTATACTTCATAAATATTATTATTTGCTCTAAAG
>JABUQX010082356.1:0-2500 GCA_015478945.1 Trachelipus rathkii | reverse complement strand
AAAATGTTAATATTTTTTTATTATGATTTCCTTGGAACTTTATTCTTGGACAGAGTGAGTACGAAGTCCCCCCTGTACCGTCCGCTCCGGTAGGCTCAGAGAAACCCCGACTTTTAGTTCCATCTTTGTTAGGTTTTACCCTTGAGGTCACCTCTTTTAGTCTAATAAAAAAAATCTGACAATTGTGCAAATAATCTTTTTGACGCTATAAACCCTCGGATAGCGCTAGAGCTCCTTCGTCTTCCATAAAACCACCCCGATCATTATCATATCAGTTTTCGCCACATTTTCTCAGACTCATATTTTAATATTTATTTCAAAAGTAATCCGTTATATTTTTTATTTTAATAGTTACTTTCTAGAAGAAAAATTATTACTATTACTGGTTCTTCTATATATATATCTGATTATAATAAAATAATGTATATTATATTCTGAGCTGTTATATAGTTTTTATAGTACATGTCACATGTGCTATTCGGTATAATCTATACGATGTATTGTACTCATATAAATAAATATATATAATATAACTTTATATATATTATATTATCTATATAATATATTAATAATATATTTAAATATATTATATGTAATAATATATACTATATATATTAAATACATATATCATATATTATATATAGTATTATATACATATATATTTAATATATTATATATATTTTATATATATCATTATTTTAGTAGTATAATTACGAATACAATACTTAATATTCCCATGCATTAGTTTATTAAATATCTTTATATAATTATATAGATTGTCTTTTCTGAAAGAGTTAAAATTGAATTTATTTAGGATTTTTGTTAATCACAAAATTTTAATGAACTATCAATCTTGAAAGTTCTAAAATTGTGACGAGGAAAATTACTGCTAAAGTCACGCGAAATTCCAGTTACTTAAAAGGATTTGGAATTGTTATTAACTACAAAACTAAGGTTTAATTTTTCTACCCAGTGGATATCGTATATAAGGTTAAGAGTATATTTCTAAAGTTTTTTGTGAAAGGTTTCTAGTATTTTGTTTATAATTTGTGTAGTAAGATTCTAATCAATCATTTATTAAAGGATAAGTATATTTTAGGTATTCAAGCATTTTGAAGTAGAAACTTAAAAGTATTATATATATTTCTCCTTGCATTGTGTTCAAATTGAAAAACAAATTTAATAAGCAGAATTACTAAAATTACTACTCATATATCATATAGAGTCAACATTGATATATAGGAGTTCAACTCCTCAGGAAGAGCATAGTCGGCCCTGTCTCTAATTTCTCTGGGTCCACGCCGTCCTCCTCGATTACAGTCGCTCGTATAATCATACATCTCCTAAGAACAAATACTCTTCACTAGTAGAGATCTATATCTACTCTGTGCACACGTGTATTTATGAGATATTGTCTAGCAAGTCTTTGTCAGGAAGGTGTTAGTGAAAAATTCGTCTTTGAGAGATGGAGTGTCTCTGTCACCCTTCAAATAGGGAGAATATTTAGTGCAATCTTTGCATATCGCTGAAACTTATGGGGCTCAAAAAACTAACTATTTACATTCATCAGCTTACTCCAGTGAGAGTGATGTCTCAGACTAATACACTGAACGATGTCATGAGAATTTTCATGGAACTTATCTCTAACGCGTAGAGTCTCAAGTAGTAATGCAAGGCAAAAGGATAGGACGGGTTGCCTGTGATACTGAATCGAGACCTTCGTGATAAACCATGTGGACAGGGTAAGTGACAAGACTTCTCATAAATGCTCTGAACCGCTCGCAGATGTCTGTATACATTTAAATTTATAGGTAGTATTTAACTCGATAGGTGAATATTGATTTTATTGAAAGTGATATATACTACTATATTATATAACTATTATATATATTTATTATTATTATACTATTATATATATATATATATATATATTATTATGGTTGTGTGTGTGTGTATATAATATTATGGGTTGTGTGCGGACGCACTATAGGCCTAGTAGGTATGAGATATTTATATAACGCAAAAGGATTTTTTAATATCATAACAAGATCATCAACTCAGACGTATAATGTATTTGAAGTTATGTGAATTGGTGAATTGTCGAGTGAAATTATATATTATACGAATTAAATAAATATGGCTTATTAATTTATTATTATTTTTTAATTTTTATTATATTTTTATTAATTTATATATTATTATTATTTATTTAATTATTATTCATTATTATTATTTTATTATTATCTATTATTATATTATTATTATTATTATTATTAATATCTTATTATTTATTATTTGTTTTACCGGTATGTGTGTTAGAATAATAGGGTGTGAGGCGGGCCGAAAATGGTGTGTATTATATTAGGTTAGGGTTATTTAAATTATTATAATTATTATTATTATTATATTATTATTATTATCTATTATTATTATTATTATTATTATTTATTATTATTATTTATTAATGTTGTTATTATTATTATTAATTATTAATATTATT
>JABUQX010082355.1:0-23120 GCA_015478945.1 Trachelipus rathkii | reverse complement strand
GTGTGAAAAAAAAAAAACACTTTGAAGAGAGAAAAAGAGAGACGAACTGTTTTATAATTTATTTGCAAGAGGGGGGGGACTAGATTACTAATATGTCGCCATTCCGTTTTTTTTCGCGTTTTCAATAGACTTAGCTCTGATTTGATATAGTGGTGGGGCGGAGGGGACAGAGAGTGGGCAAATGTTCAGAAATTTTTGCTTTTTTTTTGTTTTAACGGTTTTTCACTGAAAAGTGAATCGTTTTTTTTAAAAAAAACCTTTATTTTTTTTTTTTTTAAGATATTTCTTTTCAAATAAACAATTTTTTTTCACCACGCTCGAACAAGAGTACTAGAATTTTTTAATATGACTTAAAGTACGGAGTTATGTCTTGTGGTCAAATTTAGAAATGATTGTTGATTACAGACTCATGATCTGCCTTGAAATTTGAAATGCAGAAGGAAGTAGAATAAACACAAATAAAAAATTTCATAAAAAATTAAAACAATTATAAAATAAAAAAAACCCAATAAATTGACTAATGTAATATTATAGAACGTTTTAAGTAATTTCAAAAAAAAAACAAAAAAAAAAAAAAAAAAAAAAAAAAAAAAAAAAAAAAAAAAAAAAAAAAAACAAAAAAAAAAAAAAAAAAAAAAAAAAAAAAAAAAAAAAAAAAAAAAAAAAAAAAAAAAAAAAAAAAAAAAAAAAAAAAAAAAAAAAAAAAAAAAAGCCAAAGTCTTCTCAACCTCAATACTGTTCTTGGACCACTCTCAGAACACCTCGATATATATTTCTAAAAATTTATAGAAAAATTTTTTCAGTTAACGTGTAAAAATTTACTTCTGCAAGATCTTCAAGATTATAATTCTGCGAGGCGAAAACAAATATTAACACCGCACCGCCCAATTTTTTTTATAACCGACTTGCGCAGTGGCTCGTTTTTTTTTTTTTTTTCTTTAATTTTTACCGTTTTGCAATTTAAAGAACGAAATATGGACACAGAAAAAGTGAAAACCTGTAATAATTATTATTAAATTAAAAAACATTGCATAATTTTTTTTCTTTCTTTTTTAGCAATTTTTCTATGCAAATTTGCCGAAAAAGAAATAAAAAAAGCCCAATGTGAGATCTTCATGCCTCTTACAGTAGAGCTGTATGAAAAGTAACTCAACGAGAATTAAAAAAAAAGATCGGAAATGAAGGAACCGTCAACACAGAAACAGACATTACAAAGGAAATATTGTTTCTCAAACAGATAGAGAAGACGGCGCACCACACGAACAGATTGACTAATTAAACTGCAATGGAACGAAACGAGAACATACATAAGCAATGGCAGACAGATAACAGAAAGCACTCGAGCATGAGCAACAACTACGAAACAGGACAGACATAAAGCTTGACAGACAGACGATAGACAAACATTAGAGCATGACAAACAGAACGAACACACAGATATACAGCAAGACAGACAAATGAACCGACAGACATCATCAGACATCATGAAGAAGGAGGCAAACTATTGAATTAACAGACTAACTGACAGATTCAGACTACAAATGATAGAGTTTGATACATCTGACAAGACTGAACGATAGTCTGACTGACGATATACACAACAGACAGACTTAAAACATGCAGTTGATTGTACAGTTGGTCGCACAGTATACTAGACTCACACAGCACATAATTTATGAGGAGTAAAATAGCTCAAACAGTCAAGACAAGAAGGACACAACATATCAGACTGACTGTACCATGAAAAAGAGTCACAGGTCACAGAGACCGTTAAAATGTACATAGACAGCAGACACACCGAACAGAATGGCCTTAACCAGACGCGCCAGACCAGAATCATTCTGATTGCAGACCTTATTGTTCCGATATAGTGACAGGTAACATTAAATGGTGACAGACGGACCAGACGGACAAGAGGGACAGACGGACCAAGGACGCCCAACTAAATCGAATGAAGACAAAGCACGGAGGAAGCTTGAGAGGCGATTAATAAATCTAAGAGTAAAGGATAATTACACAATTCACCTGTCAAGTTCGACAGATGTGTACTGTCGAAATGCGAGAGAAAAACAGTTAGGCTAACAGAATAGTTTCCGAGAGAACTCGGAAAGCCTTCCTGACTGACACACAGAACAAAGGAACAAAAACTAACAGGAGCTGACAGAGTTAGACAGGCAAATAGAGAGACGGAAGGGTACTATGGCCTAATTTAAAGGTCGACGGAAATTGTAGACAGAAAAGGAGTCGACACAATATTAAAAATTTCCTGTTACAGCTCGCACGCAGACGTCCAGAATAGGGTAGGTTGAATGGTCAACGTCAAGTCAAGTCAAGTCAACTCAAGTTTAATTAAGTTAATTAATTAGTTATTTACGGTTAAGTTTAAAGTTTATTTAAGTTAAGAAAGTTAAGTTAAGTTAAGTATAAGTAAGTTAAGTTAAGTAAAGTATTTTTATTTGATTCGTTAGAGAAACTCTTAAAATAACCATATTTTTTAACATAACTATAGGTATTAGCATGATGGTAACAAGAATGTATAATTAAACAAACAATCAAAGATTGAAAAAAAACTATCTTAACAGATAGATAGACCAGAGAGCCAAAGAAATTAAATAGACAGATAGGCGGAGTGACAAACAGAGGAAATAGAGAAGTAACAAAGTAAGAACAAAGATGGCAAGCTGGAGCTAGTAACCAATGATCTAAAGGAATATCATTGACAGGTCCAAATCATTACATTATGTAAAAACCAAAAATCTACGTTATTTAGCGAGGTTCTGGACAATCAACAAAACATTAACCTAACCTAACCAATAACATACCTAACTTATATGTAACCTCACCCTAACCTAACGCTGAGGCTGGCTGTTACGGGAAAGTTTTTCTGATCGTGTAGACCATTTGACCTGTCGCAACCATTTCCTGTCGACACATTTGGTCTATTTCCCGCAATCTTATACTAGGCCCCATTAATTTTCCTGTACACTGACAGATATTAAATATTTTAGTTGTAATTACAATGATTATAATTACATGAGTTTAGCCTCCTAATAAGTATATGTAATGTACTTGGTAATTATAATTTATTCAGATAATTGTTTTTCTTTATTAAATTAGAACTTATATTATTTTGTGAGACTCTTAATGTAAAATACATAAAATTATATATATTATATATTTTAACGTATATAATATATACATTTTTTAATAATAATAATTCATTTCTTTCTTTATATTATAAATATAATAAAATATATATAATTTATAACATGATTATAGCCCTACGGCTATTCTGGTGACTATATACTATATAGGTATTATATATAGTAATATTATATGGTAAGTAGTCCGTTGGACGACAATGAATGATCAGATTCAATGATTTTCCGAATAATCGTAACTCTATCGGATATCTCGTTCGCTTACCCATTATCCAACTTATAGTTTGTTTCAATCATACATGACATTGGCTTCGGCCTATCAAATTTACATGGATAATTAATAAGTTCAAAAAATCAAAAATTTCTTACATAGGATAGTAATAATTAACATAACGGGGTATTTGAAAAAATTATGAAAACATTAAAATAAACTCAAAAATTTTGAATTCAAGAACACTTTGCAATAGTATACTATATAAGTATATATATATATATATAATATTACTAGATATATATATATATATGTTAAAAATGAATGACTCCTAGTATATATATATATATCATACTATATTATATAATATATTTAATATAATTTCTAGTATATATAAAATATATATATACTATAGTATATAGATATTAATATATTATGTAAGTCATATCTCCTGGTATCTATTACTATAGTAGGTATATAATACTATATATAGTACTATATGTATATACTACCCGATACTATTCTACCTATATATTATATATACTATTATGATATATATATATATACGTTAATCAGTTCTGTGAATGTTGATTTCAGGTATTTTTCTTTATGTGCTTCTCTGTTTTAGAGTAGTTAGGTTTATGATTTACGCTTAGGGTTAGGTATGCTTAGGTTAGTATAGAGTTAGTTACGCCAGTCTAAGCCTAACCTGTACATCACGTCAAACCTTAAACAACAACCTAACCTAAGGCCTACCCGAACATAACCTTCACCGGTATCCTTAATCTACAAACAAAAATTATAACGAACATACCGTGAACTGACATCATAATGAGTGCACTTTAATATCCTCTATTTATTTATATACATAAAATATAATAATATGATATATAGCTATTTACTAAATACATATATTTCCAACTTTAAGAAATTTATACATTTACTAAATATATAAAATAATACTTATATAATAAAAGAATAAGTAAATAATATAAAAAGGTGTAGTACTAAGCATCTAATACATTATTCTCGGGACAAAACTTATTCATATACCAGTACTCCTATTACTTATAATATATACTGATACTAGTTTATACTCTACTATAGCGTAACTGGCCTTATTCTAGGCTATCCAGGTCCTTACGTATGACTAACTATCCAGGTCATATTATACCCCATAGGCTTTATATATATTATACTAAGACTACCTTAAGCTCCTGAATAATATACTTTATATTAGCTTATAGATATTTTAGTACTATATATATATACAAATGTTAGGGATTAGTAAATCAGTAAATATATATAATAACCTATAATCAGGCGCGAATGAGACTTCGTCCTAATAAACAATGGATTTCTATTTGCATTCCTCTGCCTATCTTGACTCAACAACACACACACACACACACCCACACACACACACACACACACACACACACACACACACAATATATAATACTCATATTTACATTGATATATAATAAGATATAGCATTTTATATAATAATTATATGATTATGCATAAATATAATATAAAATATAACATATATATCACAATTATCTACTTATTTATATAACAATACTATAAATTGAAAGTACTTTATACATTACTATCTGATGGTCTGTCGGTGGTCGTACGTCGTGGTCTTTGCTGTGGGTCTCCTCCGTTGTTGTCCCGTGGCTGCTCCGGGCGTGTTTGCTCTCTCATACCTGAGAGCATTGGAGAGCCTGCTAAAGCTCACAGCTAATCCTAGGGAAACT
The DNA here is from genome assembly GCA_015478945.1 of Trachelipus rathkii. Classification (NCBI taxonomy): domain Eukaryota; kingdom Metazoa; phylum Arthropoda; class Malacostraca; order Isopoda; family Trachelipodidae; genus Trachelipus; species Trachelipus rathkii. Next base: position 17,985 of record JABUQX010082355.1, on the reverse strand, counting down.
TCAAAAATATCCAATATTTTTAAAATTACAGACTATCTATTCTTTAAACATACTGTATAAGTTTCTGTTCCTTCAGCTCCACAAATAAAACTCTATCATGAAAAAATAATATTTGTAATATTTACAGAAATCACACCTCGCTCGCTTCTCAATTCGTATTCCTATCTTGGCCCTCTGGAGCTTCCCAGGCTTACTTGACTTCCGACATCTTCGATTTTTAATTTTCTCAATCTCAATGTATGAAGCTCATAGACTTAACGCGTCTTCTCTCTCGATGCTCTTAGAGCATTAGGTCTAATGGTTTAGTGTACAAAAATCTTATATTCTTTTCCACATAGATAAGATTTCATAAGAATATGTACTTTAATCCTCTTATAATCACAGAGTGCAAACGCATCTCTCTGGCTCACCTGTGCTCAGTTGGAATGCTTAGTTATAATTTCCAGAGATCTTCCTCCACCGAGCTTTTCTACTAAAATCCGATTTCAAAAATGAAAATTCTCAGTTTTATCTGAAGAATCGAAAGTCATTTATAGACTATTGCCTCCGACCTAAAACCGAATTATACTCTCTTCTAGGACTGCTAAAATATAATTATAGTTTGTACTCTCTCTTAAGGCATTTCCTTCGGTGATCTGTCACCGGCTGCCGGAAGATGTACCTCCTCGTATATCGCAGATTTCACTCAGCGCTTTCTCTCAGCATGCGACAATTTATGATAAAAATCTATATGTTGTCATCACAGCATGACTATGAATCTCTCGTTCTCATCAGAGCTACTAAACAGACAAATTTCTTGGGAAACAAGGAAATAATTGTTTTCAGATTCCGCCTGCCTGGTGCTCCTACTCGCCGTGCGAGATTTTCGAAGTCTATCTCTCAGGTTCCGTACTCTGTGGACATAATCGATCTATATGACGTTATGATTGTTATCGAGAAGGATATATTGGTCCAGCTCAGCGGGCCATATCTGTATGCTCCAGAGAATGTTGATTTGTATCTTAGTCTACAGAAAGACTAAGATTAATATCAGTGAGTAATATGAAAGGTAGTTGTGATGTACCACCAGTTTACTCTGTGCCGGGACGATCTTATGCGGCTTGGCTCGGCTGTCGCAAGGCAACGCTGGCAGACATCAGGTACTGAGATTTCAATCACTTAGGGGATAATGTTGGCTCAAGTGAAATAGGATTATTATGTATGGAGAGTGTAGTAAAAAAGTTCTGAAATCGGTAAGGTAGGTTAGTCTGCTGACTACTCATACATCTTAGTTGTAGATGTAAAAAGGTTCTATAGCGTTGCATATCTGGTGCTGTCATAAAAAAGAGTTCTGTCTGTTGACCATTGTGTTAATGAATACAGATAGCTGAAACTCACTATTGTGACTATGTATAAGCAGGTATTCCTCTGAAATGCTCAATCTAGATTCGGCGCTCGACTCCGCTCCAGCTCCATTGGACAAGTCGTTCCATGTAGCTGCGGACTGTAGCTCGTGTTTACCATTGGTGCGAACCGAGTATCTGCTCCGATCTAATAATGAGGTGGCAGAAGTATTATTTGAACTCATGTGCTAGATAGAAGCAATGTCTTTTAGTAAAACAAAGCATATGTGTGTGAGATAAGAGTAAAATAGAGAGAATAAACGAGCAGAACATTGAGATGGTCCTTGGTTGATGTATGTGAACTATTTGGCTCCACCTATCTCGGGTGCCATGACTACTGAGATCTCTGGGCTTTGCGTCGGTGTAAGTGGTGTATGCAATTGCTCTCGTACTTGAGCTTCAGATCGGCTGGAGACGAGGAGACATAAAAGGTATTTAGATATGATCGTTTCCAGCAGCTACATATGTAGATCCCTGAAGAGTGAGTAGAATTGAGTTTGTCTCATTGACAAAAGAGAAAGATTTTTTGTCATTAAAATTAGGAGTGAATTTTCGATGACTTTTTTTAGAGACTCTGCGATGCTTGCTCGTTATACTGGCTCTGGACTGCCGGCTGGCTCCGAATGACTAATCGCCCTTCACTTATTTGCTCGCCAACAATTAGTTCGAGTGAAGCTACCAGCTTGTTTAAAATCGATTTTTGCTCGCAAGACATCTTATAGAATAAGCCCCATAGGGATGGATATTTTTTTGCTCATTCTGCTCAGAACAGGCTTCTACTACACTTACGGAAGTTTACGCGCTTCGTTCTGCATAGTCCTGGTCTCTCCCGGGCTTGCGATCTTCACGGATCTCCGTTGCTCGCTGGACTTTTCTATCACTCGAGTCGTTTTACCCCCATTTGCTATATAGTCAGGTCATCAGCTTTGCAGAGAGTATTTGAAGTCTGCAAAACTTAAATATGCTTATATAAAAACAAATTAATTATAATTTGAGTTCCAGGTTACTTCCGAGATACATCTCTCGGACTACATAGCATACCTAGTCATATGGACACTCAGCTCACGTTACTGACTTCTAGACTATACTAATATAATTATATTAATGATTTAGAGTGAAAAATAATAAGCAATATAGGCTATGGATTATGTTAGATTTAGATAAAAAAATATAAAATAAGAATAAATAAGATTAGGAATTTTAATTATATATAATGTGATAATCAAATATCTATGGGTGATAAGAATTGTCTCTATAGAAAGTACGAAACTTTATGCAAATTCTTCACCATTGGAAATCGTCAAAATTTCTTTAGTTGGAACAAATCCCTCCTATAGGGAAAAAAAGTATCCAATTGACTAATTCTTGTGAAATACTAGTTCAGATAATCTATAAAATATTGCCGAGGATAGTACAAAAAAAAATAAAATACAAACACAAAATTAGAGTATCTACAAGAGAAGAGTGTTACCTATATAGCTTCATAAAGCAAATGGATACATTTTGGAATCTTGTTAAATTTATATATAAGAAAAAAAAGGTTTAAAAACAATTATTTTTATAATAAATAAATAAATTGTATCTATAGTAAAATATTTGGCGTAGTTTTCTTTATGTCTTCCAAGAGCAAGAGTGTGGACGACAGTAACTATCTCTCTCTATGTTAGAAGGTAAAGCATAGGTATTTAGGCCGTCGGCAAAAAGATAGGCTGCTATAGGGTAGGCCGCAGTTACAAGACCTGCCTAGGAGAAGCAGCAGGAGAGGGGGTGGCATCGTGTTTCTAGCGAAGTACCCTTAAGGAAGAAACTGGCGGTAGAGGATAGCCCCTCACGGCGACACTGCCCCATAAGGTACCCGGACATGCAACAAGGGCTGGCCTCCGGATGAACCCGTCTACGGAAGGTGGGCGTAGGGAGTATGCGTTCCCAAGGTACCAAGGCCTGCCTATTTACCGGGTTACAGAAGAGCCGACGACTGATTACCCGACTCCTCAGGCCATGCTCGTGTGTGCGCTAGGTAGAGGTAAGAAGCTATGACCCTTGGCTAGGTATGAAGTTGATGAATGTGCTTATGAGTAATAAAACAAAACGTAAAGGAATATTAGATAGGACAGAGTTACGTACTTTATTTGTTAATCGCAGAGTAAAGCCTCGACACATAGGATAGTCCATGTTAAGCTAAGATAGGCCCTCTGAATTCAGGTAGGCAGTCAAAAAGGCTGGCCTATGGTAGTGCTCAGTACTAGAAGTAATTTCCTTAAGTTGTTTATCTAACTAAGAATTTTGTTTTCATTTTTATGTCTCTCTCTTTTCTTAAATAATCTCTGTATCTAGATATGGTCAGTCAGGATCCCCTACCTATAAATATGTATATGGCTCACTTAGTCGACCGCCTATGTGGCTGGCCAGCATAGTAAAGGTTTTGTGATAGTATTTATATTTTGTCTCACAGTTGTATATTTATTTTTTTTTTAGTTTTGTATCGTCTAAGTTACCGCGCATCTGACCTAAGAAGTTAGGCATGTAGGAGACTGACCTCCAGGCGATTAGGCAGTCCAGCGAAAGTATGGTCCCGTATTTCCTGTGAGCTATTGTAGGTTTTGAATATGCATCGATGACTCCTTGTCTACGTTATAAAGCGCACTGTCAATTCACCAATAAGGATAATTGACATAATATGCTAGAGATCATAGATACTCAATAGATAAATAAGGACTTATCTAGATCGAAATAAATAACATTAATAATAGTATATAAGTGCATACTGTGAGCATTAAAATAATCTGACCATATATAAATTAGTGCTAAAGAATATCATAATAAAGATAAGATAGCTAGAATATATGATTTGGTAGCAATTCAATAATATAAAATGAAGATCTTAATAATAATAATAATCGGCATAATCAATTAAGATTAATATAGATTTATGGAAATGAATCAATACATACAGTATAATATGTAGATGCAGTTAAAAGCGAAGAATCTATATTAGCACTATAATGAATGAGATGTGTGCAAATGTAAAAGATAAATAGATGAAATTTCTATGTGGCTGTTAAATATATAGGTACTGTATAATTAGGTATGGCAGTTCTAAGAGAGCGCCATAAGGTAGCATTATTTAGACTGCCTATGTAGGCAGCAAGAAGCTGTACCTAGTTAGGCAGTCAAGAGCTGCTATGGTAGGCCAGTAGAGAAGGCTGCTAGTAGCAATAAGATGACTGGCTAGGTAGGTGCAGTCAAGAGCTGCCTAGGTAGGCAGTTAAGAAGACTGCCATAGGTAGCAGTCAAGAAGGTGCCTAGTAAGCAGATTTAAAGAAAACTGGCGTAATATGAGGTTAGGGCAGTTTATCAGAAGGCTGATGATCTATAGGAGTAGCAGTGTCAGAAGGACTGCTAGGTAGCACGTTTATAGAAAGGTTGTTGACCTAGTTAGCAGTCAAGAAGGATGCCGCTCTAAGTTAGGCAGGTATGTTAGATTCTGCTAGGTAATAGGCAGTATCAAGGAAGAGGCTAGCATATAGTAGTAATAGGACAAGTTTAAGAAGCTGATTAATGATATAGCAGTAGTAAGAGATCATTAAATCTGTCTATACTCTTATTGTACTATATTAAGAGAAGGCTATTGTACTATATAGTATAGTTAAAGTAAGGCTGCCTTTGATGTAATAGCTAATCTAATAAAGTGCTTACCAATTGTGATAGGCAGTTAATGGAAAGACTGTCCTTGAGTTATAGCATTCAAATGGCTGCTCTATGTAGTGACTAGTCAGAAGGCTGCCTAGGTAGGCATCATATGAATGACCTTTTATCTTACTCAGAAATGAGCTTGCCTAGGTAAGGCAGTCAAAGCCATAAGGCTGACCTAGGTGATAGTATAATAAGTTAGTGATCAGTTATAATGGAAGCTAACTGCTAGGTTATAGCTGTCAAGTATATAATAAGGCTTAGACATTAGTAGGAGTAAAATTAAAGATATATCACTATGTTATGGCTATAATGAGATAATAGGAGAGTGCTTCTCATAGGAAGTACCAGAAATATAAAAATTTTTCAGCACTGCGGCAGTTGAAAGAAGGTCGTGAAGCTATGGTATGTTGCTGATCTAGGAGTTACTCTTTGTTCAGACATGCTCGAGATGGAACCAGGCTCCTTACTGGTCAAGCGCAAGTGTGTTCATAAGCCTGTCTTTTAAGTTAATGCGATTCAAAGATCATATAGAAATAGATTTTTCATAAGGCTCATATGTCCTTAGAAGGCAGTTGCATGAATATTGCTGGATGAGTATGATGTTCTTAAAGAAAAAGTCTTGCGCATGTAGACAGTCATAAGTAATAGAGACTAGCGCCCGAAGGAACAGTTACGCAGTGTAACTATAGATAAGATTCTTTTAAGCTGACGCAGTCTAAGAAGGGGCTGCCTAGGAATCTTCAATAGAAGGTCTTTATACCTTTAGCGAGCAGAATACTGAGAAGTATTGTCTCACTATAGTTATGGTCTAATTAAGTTTTATTGATTAATAGCAGATCTAAGGAAGGTGCGTATGTGGGTTATCTGTAATATAGCTGGTCCTAATGGATATAGGGGCTAGATTGTAAGTGATTAGGACCTGTACTAATGATGAGATAGGTCATAATCAAGAGAGTAATGCTGGTCCTTATAGTGGTAGGCAGTCAGTGTATAGGGTGTCCATGAGAGGGGTAGGGCGTATTAAGTAAATGACTTAGCCTCTAGGTAGCAGTCAATGAAAGGCTGCCTATAGTTATGACTGTGCATATGAGAAGTCAGCCTACGGTAGGCAATAAGAGAAAGGTAGCTAAAGGTTAGGGTCAAGTTAGAAGACTCCAGTCTTTACCAGAGCACCATTTCTGACCAAATAATTAAAAAACATAAAATATCGTTGATTATAGCGAAAAAAAAGTGGTCGTTGCACAAACATGCAACCAGGCCACGAGCCGCCTATAAGAAGTATATAGTACTTATATATATTATTATAGTATATATATATAGTATTATATATATATAACTAGTATATAATTATATATAATATATATATATATATACTTATATATATATATATTATATATATAAATATATAGTATATTATACTATATATATATATATATATATAGATAGAACTCTAGTAAATGATATTTATTATTTATGGTACCTTTAATAAATAAGTCTGGTAGGTTTTTTATTTTTGTTAATATCGATTCGCAAAGCATTCAACACATTCGAGTATAATTGAAAAGACATGGCAATGCTGTTAGATGCAAATATTATAAAATCGATTATCTTTTCTAAAAATCGATATTGACACCATTCTAAATTCACATATCTTATTTACAATAATATATATAATATATATAGATATATAATAATTATAATTTATAATATATAAATATAGATATATTATTATATATAATACATTTAATAGTATAAAGTAAAAAATATGAATGATATATATATATACATATAATATATATATATACTATATATATATATATATTATATTAGTTATATATATATATATATATATTATATATATATATAGATATTATAATATATATATATATATATATATATAATTTATAAATATTTTTGTAGAGAATAACTATGATGTACCGATGTCGAAAATTTGAACTGTATGCAGATTGCGGATCGAATGCGGATCTTACAAGAGGTGAGGATGCGGGGGAAGTGGGGCAGGAAGGGGAATAGAGGATGCGGATGTTCTCATTTCAAATATGAATTAAAATTATATATTTATAATATTATAATATAATTCATATAATATATATATACTATATATATATAGTATATATATATATATATATATATATAATATATAATATAATATAACTAATATATATTATATATATATAGATATATGTATATTCTATATATATATATAGTTACTATATATATATAATTAATTATAAAAATAATTATTAACTATATAATATTATATTATAGGAGTAATTATATATATATAAAGTATTTATCTTTTTTTCAACTTACTCAATCGAAAATTTGAAAATTACATCTATTCCCATAAACCCATGATAAAGATGGAAAAAATATTTTATTTTATACGCATTAATCAAATGTAGAAAACATCCTCAACAATTCCTCATTTTTCAAAAGAGGATGTGGAATACGGATGGCCCTTAACATGAGGATGCTAACGGAAGCGGATGTAGAGTCATGAATGAACACACTTTTTGAAAGATTTTTAAATGCCTGAACAAACTGGCTTATCCGTTCTGCTTAAAATTAAAATCAGTCTATCTTTCTAGACATTCAGATTTTCGATATTGCGGATTTCGGTACAGAAATTATCAGATTTCGATTACCGATTCCGGGAAGAATCTGATTCGAGTACCATTGAAGAACGTATTTACACGCACAAAAACTTTATTCTAATAGTTCTTAAAAAAACTTATAGTATAGGCCTGATATATTACCTGTTATGCTAAGTGTTTTTACAAATACCATTGGAGGATGAGTTGACAATTGGCACACATATCGACCAGCGTCTCGTGGCTGTACGTAACGCAGGTGAAGCATTCCTAATAAAGAGACAAAAAATTATAATTAAAAAATAGTTATAAAATAAAATCATTTAATATTTAGTTATAACTCTAATATATATATATATTAAAAAAAATTTTATTCAGGAAAAAATTATAGTTAGTATTATTATATAATATCTATATATTATATTATATATATTATATATATAATATATATATATTATATATATATATATTATATATATAGTATATATATACTTATTACATCTACGGTTACACTCAAAAGCCACTATTTATATATTATATAATATATATATAATATATATATATATATTATATATATATTATATTATATATTTATAAGTGGGTTGAAATATACAAAAGTTTGTAGTGCAGATTTGAAACAACTTTATTTTGGTGCTCTCTTCAGATACAAACTGAAATGTGTTAAAAAGTAAGGTTCTTTCAAGATTTGTTTTCATACCCCAACTTACCTTGAATCTTTTTATTTAAAAACAAAAATAATTATATAAGTAGCCAGATATACAGTATAGCTTAATTACTTTCATTCTTACATGCTAAACAACGCATAGTACAAAATCTCATAGAAAATCAGATTTTGTCTTGTACTGAGGTGATTTGTCGATTCGAGGAATTGTTTGTTTGAGTATTGCACCATTGTCGAGAGTTATGGACCAACGACCCTACAGAAACAGGCGGAAATCTTTGAATTTTCTTTCAACATCGACCGAATGACACGTATACTTTGGTAGGAGAATTTGTTGATTACAACCAAATATTCATCACTAATATCATCAGAAGAGGTGGGGGGGGGGTGATAGGAGTACTCCCCCAGTCTATCAGTTTCAGTTCCATGTAGGAAGTGGTGTTGAAATTGACGTTTAGCTGCCTTTTATCAAAGCAGCGAACTTGCACATTGGTGGAGGAAATTTTCTTTCTTGCTTAAAGAATTTGTTGACATGAAAATCTTCTTATTGTTTCCCGTTCATCTGCAACACCAGCTAGCAATAAGTTTTCTGGATGACAAAAATAGGAGTTGTTTAGGAGCACTGGAGAAATGATTTTCTGATCCTCAGGAGAAAGTTTTGATACTGTGATACCATAAAGTGGAAATTCTTTGCACCCATCTTGACAGAAGGTATGGGAGCGGATATAGAACCACTATGGGGGCATTAAAGTTCAGTACGATCGTACAAACGCCTCAGATCAATTCAGATGCGGATTTCTGTTGAAAGCGTACAGAGCGAAAGCAGGTCTGGTAGCTTTAGTTAGCGACCTTGCATGGCTAGGACCCGGGCTGGGCAATTTTAAAATACCGCATATTATTATGATCTGCATTTTGTACCCTTTGCTGAATTAATAAACAGATTTTTAGTAAATACAGCTGGTCAGAACTTAGATCTTTTCGTAACTGTTTCAGGAACATCAACTACAGAGCCTGGAATTGGTTGAAAATTAAAGATGGGTTTGGTCTGAGGATCAAATGAGAGCAGTTTGGTTATAGGTCCTTCATGTGACGATGGGCCAGTTGTCTTCCCATCAACAACAATAAATAAACTTCCTGGAAGTGAGCAGTTATTTAAAATGCAACATGCCATATGAGCGGTTAAACTATATAAGTTGTGATGTAAGTGGTGCGTGTGATTTTCATTCTTGTTCCCCCGTAACAACAGTGAGGTTGATGGCAAATCATGCTCTTAAAGTCTCCTGCTAGATCTTGTTCGGTTCAGTAATACCCAGATATTTCATTAAAACTTCGAGATCTTCTGAGTAGGACAACGTGATCGATTTAACATGCATCTGGAAATGACATAGCACGTAATGTTCTTCTCTAACTTTTTCTACGCACACCTCATATCGACAAGTGTTTTCATCAGTATTTTCCATCGAAACCATTAGACCATTCCCTGTGTTTGCAGCCAAAGCCATCTCCTTCCTGACTGTTGTCTCTCGAGTATTTTCTTTGGCGTTGTAATTTACTTGTATCAACAACGTTTTTTGGTGACAGAAGTCCGGAGGCTCCGTCTGAGGAACAGCAATTAACTATGAGGACATGCATCTCTAATTGTCTCACATTTTCCTCATCTAAGGCTCTTACACAATCTCAGATACTGGTTCTTATTTGAGTGGTGACATTCTCATTTCTTCTGATTCTAAAGGAAATTGATTTCTAGCACATCACTCTCACTGCCTGATTAATTCAACTGAACTACACATTTGTGCTACTTTGTGTCTCATCTCTACTTTCTAATTGTCAACGGTTTTCCTTTTCCTATTCCTGAAGTTTCTGGTTTTTCTCTGTTCCTTTCCTTGATCCACCTTTTCCTGATTTATCATTGCGTCTTGAAGTGTTTTGATCAAGCCAAAAATGCCCATTCTAATACAGGGATTTTCTTTTCATTGAGACATTGACATTGACTACGTTCAACTATATACCATTATGAACACACTTGCAAGCGCTAATGTCATAGATGGACGAGAAAATATTTTTTTATCATTGATATGTTTAGAGAATTGTTTATTTCTTGAATATTTCATCAAAATCATTGACATTCACTATTAGCCTCTTCACTTTCACTATAACCCTTTCAAATTCTATTGTTGGGAATGCCGAAGTTGAGTCCCATTTAACTTCTGTTGCCACTAACTTTGCTACATGAGTAACACTGGGCCATCTTGGTGACTTACCTTGTGGAACTGTAGGCCTCTAAAACATCCTCAGGCCAGTGGTTAGCTGATTTTCGACAATGGTTGTGGTATAAGCCGGAATATTTGCTGCTCTGTCTTTATGCCTTTGTTACTGCACGATCCTCATGATACGTCTGCTAATAATTAGTAATAAACATGCACCCACAGGACTATCTCAAACGTCGAATAGTCTGGATCTGAAAGGAGATCAGAAATAGCTCTCAATTAGTATTAAACCAAATTTTGAAGAACAAAGTGCATATAGTAGTTAAAAACTTAAAATAAGTAAAAAAACGATGGCCAACCCTTTTAAAAAACTTAAAGTTGGCCACCTAGATACATTGAAGTAAATCGCAACAATGATTTTTCGTCCCACTACAGGGAAAGGCCAAGGTAGCCAATTTGACCTATGTTTGGTTATTCCACCAATATTCAACCCAGCTATATTTGTATAATATATATATATATATATATAGTATATATTATATATATATAGATAATTATATATATACTATAGTATATATATAATATATATATATATATATTATATCATATATATATATTATATATATATATATATATTTATATATATATATTATATATATAATATATATATATATATAGTATATATTATATATATATATATATATATATATATGTATATAGTATATATATATATATATACTATATAGTATAACTATATATATATATATATAATTATTAGTCTATATATATATTATACTTAATATTTATTTTAATGGTAAAAATAAAATAAATAAATTTTAAATAAATATATACAATATATATATATATATATATATATATATATATATATATATATATATATTATATTATATATATATATAATATAAATATATATATATATAGTGTATATAATATAGTAATATAGTTAATACATATAGTCTAATATATAGATAATACAGCTAATATATGTAGTCTAATATTAGGTTAATATTACTATAATATACTATATATATACATATATTATATATAGTATATATATATATATGAATATTATACTATATATATATATATTATATAATATATATATAGTATATATAGTATATATATATATATATATATATATAAATATATAGTATATTATAGATATATATTATATATATGAATATAATTATTATATATATATATATATATATATATATATAATATATATATATATATATATATATATTATATATATATTATATTTATATATAATAAGATATATATATATAATATATATAAGATATATATATATATAGGAATAGTTAATATATAAAAAATATTAAATAAAAAAAAAGTTTCAAATTAAAATATTTTTTAAAGACTCCATTCATGGTCATTAATGAGGTTGAATGAAAAAACTTTATTACGAAAATATAGTTCAATATATTTAAAGTGTCATATAGTTATATAAGTTATATAATATATAGTTATACATTATAGTTTAGTTATTATAGTTAATATATCTAGTTAATATAGCTGATATATGTAGTTAATATAGTTAATATATATAGTTATAGTTAATATATAGAAAATATTAATTAAAAATAGTTCCAAATTAAGGTATTTTTTAAAAACTCCATTCATGGTATAATGAATGAGCAAATGTAAAAAACTTTATTCAGGAAAATATAGTTAATATATTTAGTATATAGTTAATATAGCTTTTTATAGCTATATAATTTATAGTTATATAGTTATACATTATAGTTAATATAGCTAATATATATATAGCTAAGGTTAGGTTAGGTTAAGTTAGGTTTTGTTGGATTCGTTAGAGAAACTTTAAATAACCAGATTATTTCTTACAAATGTCGTCCATTTAACCTGTCGATCATTTTCCCTGTCGACCATTTCCCTGTCGATTCAATTTTCCCGTCGACCATTTTCCCTGTCGACCATTTTCCCTGTCGACCATTTTCCCTGTCGAACCATTTTCCCTGTCGACCATTTTCCCTGTCGACCATTTTCCCGTCGAACCATTTTCCCTGTCGACCATTTTCCCTGTCGACCATTTTCCCTGTCGACCATTTTCCCTGTCGACCATTTTCCCTGTCGACCATTTTCCCTGTCGACCATTTTCCCTGTCGACCATTTAAAATGTCGATCATTTTCCCTGTCGACCATTTGGGACTAGCTTAAAAAAAATGGTAGAATAATTTATTAAAAAAAAAATAGAAAAAGTTGTATGTAACATAGCTTTAATTTTCTAGGAGGGAGAGATAGAAGGGGGGGTTCTAAAAGTGAAACCCCCTTATAGAACCCCCTTCTATCCCTCCCTTCTAGAAGGGCGTGGGATAGAAGGGGGTTCAAAAAATGGGGGGAGGTGTGTAGAGAGTGGTTTCTGAGGATCTGACTGAAGAAAATTACAATGCAAAATTTAATCTTGTAAAAGAAAAATATAACATTAAAAAACGTTGAAAATGTTTTATTTATTTAAGAGGATTATGCTTTACTAAGAAGGATTTTAATTAAGGTATCCCCCCCTCCCGTGAGTGTTTAAAAAATTCCACTAAGAAGATGTAGTTTCTAAAATAAAAAACAAATTATAATACAAAAGTTTTTTTGAAATTATTTTACGAATTTTTAATATAATGTAATTACTATATTATTTTTATGGTATTTTGAAATTAAGAGATTGTTATACATATTATAATCCTCTATAATATTTATTATAATAAAATTTAATCAATTAATTTATTTCAAAACTTGTTTAAAGGGGAAAACTTGCAATAATAAGTATGAATAAAAGATAATAATACAAATATACACTATATACATATTTACATACATACATACATACATATATATTATATATATATATATTATATAATATAGATATAATATTATATATATATATAAGTATATATATATAATATATATATTATAGTATATATATATATACGCGTATATTATATATATATTTATATATAATATATATATATATATAATATATATAAATATATATATATACTATATATATATATAATACTACCTTAATAGTAATAGTAAATATTATATATTACTATTGCCCTGAGAAGGGCCCGCCTGTGAGTCGGTTCGCGATCTTTAAAAAAAAAATGGTATTATTATCGGTATTGTAACATACAGTATTATATATTGAACAAATTATAAAAATTGCAATATATTTACATTAATAGTTAATATATATATTATTATTTATATTATATTATATATTATCATCTTTTTTATTTCACAGGAGCGGGGGTGATTGTGCCAGCAACTCCGGAAAAGAAAAGTAGTGAAGGAACATGATCGAAAGCCGAAAAAATCCCGCACTTTTCCGGTCCCCTTATGACCCACCAAATGAGAACTAGTTACGGCGGTCAAGATTTAAACCCACCTGAGGTGTTCACTGGATCACGATGGATAGCTCACTATGCTATTTCTGTAATTGGGGTTTCATTTCCTGGGCAAAGGCCCACATCCATAACCCCTCACCAAAAACTTCGGCCAGTTCACTTCTGTTTATGCACCGTCTTCCCACCTCTGACAATACTCGACATTCCTCTCCTTCAGGCATTCTTTACCGACACAATTACTTTTTTCTTCGGTCTTCACCAACCAGTTCGCATTTCTCAGTCAACTCACCACCATGCACCCCGGCTTAACCAACCGAATATCATCCATTATTTCCAAAATTAACCAAACTCATGCTCAATGAGCTTCTACGTTACTCTCTCATTTTGCGCATTCTTCACAACCCACAATCTTCCCTAATGCGCTCATTCCTCATTTTATCAATTCTTTCTCACATCTAAACACGATCCATAAGATTGGCCTATCTGAACTCTTTGCTTAACTTAGATATATGACTCTCATGCAGACCCTAGTCTTACAATATAGTTAGCACAGGTAACAATTATACCCTCATTAAAACCATAAGCGCGCTCAAGACATAGTTCCATACAACTCCAAGGATTTAGATGAACCAGCCGCCTTAATAATATTCACACTTTCCTTGTACATTCTGCATCATCCGTTCTCTTTTCATCCAACAATACAGCATATATTCCTAAATATTTAAACTTGGATTTTTGTTCCAGCTGCTTACAATCTAACATGACTTCACACCGCAAACTCTTCTTAATCACTTACCATTAACGCTTCTCTATCAAATATATACTTTCCAAACCTCTCCTTTTTACATACGCCTACCAAACCGCGTTCTACCAACCTCTCAAACTTTCTGCATTTCACCACCCCATACGAACAATAAGCAAGGCACCATTCACTCTCTTCCATTCTCATCATCTGCAACACCTTTCCTCTGGCCACCCTTGACCACTAATTCTTCATGTAACCCGAATCCATATACAAATTAATAACCGATATACATAACAAACACTATCCCTACCTCACTCAACTATTTTTAATAAACCAATCACTTTCGACTCAATTTATTCTTACACACGCTTCACAATCGCCATACATACTTTTGATTTCATTTCAGAATCCTACCACCAACACCATATATCACTAACACTATACCTTAGAGCTTTCCTATATAATCCCTTGTACATACCCTGTTTCAATCCATAAAAACCTAAGTTTAATTTATTCTTCTCTCTCGTATTTTCTCATTTCAATGTCAAAATTTGATCACACATCCTCTACCATTTCTAAATTCACCTTGTTCTTCAGCCACTCGACTTTACTCTTTCAACCAAAATCCTAGCATATTTCTTCCCTACAACACTCCATAAACTATTTCCACTATAGTTCCCACAGTTCCCCTTATCCTCTTTACCCTTATATAAGGGTACATTTGCTTCTCTCCTACAATCTCTCTGAACTATATATATATATATATATATATATATATATATATATATATATATATATATACTAATATTATATATATATTATATATATATAATATATATGATATATATATATATATATGTATATATATATTATTATATATATATATATAATATATATATATATATATATATAGATATATATATATATATAATTATATAATTAATATATATACTATATATATATTATATATTATATATATTAAATATATATATATATATATATATATATTATACATATATATATATATATATATATATATATATATATATAAATATATATATGATATAATATATATATATAATATATATATATATATATATATATATATAATCATATATATATATATAATATATATAAACTTATTTTAAACTCAATAATTACCAATTCCTTTTCTACAACCATCAAACCCACATACACATTCACTATCCCCTTTTCATTTACTTGCCAATGTTATGCAGATTTTCGATGTGCTCCCTCACACTCTTCTTACATCCATATTCATCAGTTACAAGAGCTCCATCACATCATTATTCTATCAAGAATTCACCCTATAAATTAATCATTCTTAACGATCGCGACTTCCATTTCGGGCAAAAGCTCCTTATCTATTATCACGACTTGTACAGTCCCCGTTCATCCTTCTTCCCCAATATTGTTCATTTACCGTCATTTTTCCTTCACGATACCCACTTTTGAGTGCTTCATTTTATTTTCTCCGTATGTAATTCCAACACTATTTCTTTTGGAGACCCCCATCATTGCTTTACGGCAATTCATCAGCCTATTATTGACTTTAAACCGCTACCGCAGTAAACCTCTCATCCCACACATTCACTGTGAAATTCTTACTTCCTAACTAATCGCATATCTACATGCTTCTACTATTGCGCACTAGTCTAACAACAAGCAGAGCATCATTCTTCAGCGTAGTATCTCATGATTTGAACAGAAGATCTCATCCTCTGTTTTCTATCATCAAGCACACGTGACATTATATCACACGCTCCAGGTGATCATATAAAAGCGTTCACCCCTTCACATATCATTCTAATATCTCGCTCCTATTACACTTAACTCTCATACCAATCCTATGAATCGACTCGATCTCTCTCGCTACTGTATCAACTGGATCTCTGCCTAAGTGCTACCCTCTATATCAAGTCCCACACTACTTTCAATCTCACCATATAAACCTAAGAAATGAAATACGAAATCATATTGATTACGACAAATCATATCCACAAGATCCTCCTCGACAATACACTACCATATCAACTACTCTCTTTCGATCAAGAGTCAACCCTCCCATCTCACCATGCTCTCGTACAATATAACTACCTCTTAGCCGAACACAGAAAACTCAGTCATACCATTAAGATTCGAGATAGACATCTCTCACTAATACTGCAGTCACATACAACTAAGAAGATTCGCTGAATTACTCTCAGCTCGTTGCTGAAAAACGGGGCATGGACAAATCGAGATCAACTAACACTACTAGACGTGAAAAGACAACCCCTGCAAAAATAATTTTACTTTTAGACCAAACAACATAAACCTCTCCTCACAGAAATCACATCACCTTCCTTTTTTTTAAACCCCAGTTTTGCCTTTTTTTCCCCATTTTTTCTCCCAATCACCCAAACTTTACCTGCTTATACCATCCCTTTTTAGACCTAAATCCAATTCATTTAGATCACCAACCAGCTCAATTTCTGAAGTTCCTACTCACCAATCCTAAAACATAATCATGATCTCAGAAAGTCGCACTCTCCTTAACATCACACCTCAGATGAACCATATGTTACAACCACACATAAACTTAAAATACCATTAGAGCTTTCAAGGTAATCACACAAACAAAATCTACCATACTCTGTGCCACAGGCCACTCTCAGAATTGCAACCCCTTCTCTCTCCCTCTCATTATGTTCCACTCTCAGCGACACATTTCTCACATCATATATTTCACTTTACCGTTTCCTTTCCATCCATTTTCGCGAGTCACAACGAGCAAATCAACCATTTACCCTTTCTAAATACATCCATCGCCCCTCCCCTATTCTCCTCGATCCGATTTTTTCCTATGAAATTCCATGTACCCACACGATTCATACAATTTCGCCGAAGCTACTATGGTCTCTTACGGCGCATCACGACCAATCCGGGCCTGCAATAGCATACCTATCAAAAGATAAGTGGTACTGGGCAGCTACCGAATACCACCGTCCTTGTAGGTCGCTTCATATGACACGCAGAATACGCTGTGGGAATTCATCACTCCACCTAAACTATAGGAATGATTTAATGACGCTGGTATTAAAAATATCTTGCTAATGGAGTCTAGCGAGAGTGTGGATTAAGAACTGATGGTGCAGAGTAAGTAATCCATTATCATGACTGGCTCTGATATCATCAGAGCTCATGCTCTGGATAGCCCCACATACACATATAATCTCATTTATTAATTGTATTTCTTT
>JABUQX010082354.1:0-16018 GCA_015478945.1 Trachelipus rathkii | reverse complement strand
CAAGGAGGGAAACTTCTCTTGGTAATTCACACCTCACGCATAGCCCTATTCAGGAGGGAACTTCTTAGGTAATTCACACCTCACGGGCATAGCCCTATTCAAGGAGGGGAACTTCTCTAGGTTAATTCACACCTCACGGCATAGCCCTATTCAAGGAGGGGAACTCTTTAGTAATTCACACCTCACGGGCATAGCCCTATTCAAGGAGGAGAACTTCTCTAGGGAATTTCACACCTCACGGCATAGCCCTATTCAAGGATGGGAACTTCTCTAGTAATTCACAACCTCACGGGCATAAGCCCTATTCAAGGAGGGGAACTTCTCTAGGTAATTACACCTCACGGGGCATCGCCCTCTTCAAGGAATTGAACTTCTCTAGGTAATTCACTCCTCACAGGCATAGCCCTATTCAAGGAGGGGAACTTCTCTAGGTAATTTACACCTCACGGGCATAGCCCTATTCAAGGAGGGAACTTCTCTAGATAATTCCACCTCACGGCATAGCCCTAATTCAAGGGAGGGAACTTTGTAGGTAATTCCACACCTCACGGCATACCCTATTCAAGGAGGGGAACTTTCTCTAGGTAATTCACACCTCACGGTCAAAGCCCTATTCAAGGAGGGGGATTCATTTAGGTAATTTCACCACCTCACGGCATAGCCCTATTCAAGATGGAACTTTCTCTAGGTAATTCACACCTCACGGTCATAGCCTATTCAAGGAGGGAAACTTCTCTAGGTAATTCACACCTCACGGGCATAGCCCTATTCAAGGAGGGGAACTTCTCTAGGTAATTCACACCTCACGGGCATAGCCCTATTCAAGAAGGTGAACTTCTCTAGGTAATTCACACCTCACGGGCATAGCCCCTATTCAAGGAAAGGAACTTCTCTAGGTAATCACACCTCACGGGCATAGCCTATTCAAGGGGGGAACTTCTCTATCAATTTAATTCACACCTCACGGCATAGCCCTATTCAAGGAGGGAACTTCCTATATAATTCACACCTCACGGGCATAGCCATATTCAAGGCATGGGAACTTTCTAAGGTAATTCAAACCCACGGCATAGCCCTATCAAGGAGGGGAACTTCTCTAGGTAATTCACACCTCACCGGCATAGCCCTATTCAAGAGGGGAATTCTCTAGGTAATTCCAACCTCACGCACAGCCCTATTCAAGAAGGGGAACTTTTCTAGGTAAATGTAATTCACACCTCAGGGCATAGCCCTATTCAAGGAGGGGAACTTGTCTAGGTAATTCACACCTCAGATAGCCCTATTCAAAGAGGGAACTTCTCTAGGTAATCACACCTCACGGGCATCAGCCCTATTAAGGAGCGGGAACTTCTCTAGGTAATTCACACCTCATGGCATAGCCCTATTCAAGGAGGAGAACTTTTCTAGGTAATTTCACACCTCACGGGCATAGCCCTATTCAAGGAGGGAACTTTCTCTAGTAATTCACACCCACGCGCATAGCCCTAGTTCAAAGGAGGAGAATTTCCTAGGTATCACACCTCACGGGCATAACCCTTTTCAAGGAGGGGAACTTCTCTAGGTAATTCACCACCTCACGGGCATAGCCCATTCAAGGAGGGGAAACTTCTCTAGGTTAATTCACACCTCACGGCATAGCCCTATCAAGGAGGCGAACTTCTCTAGGTAATTCACTCCTCACAGATACCCTATTCAAGGAGGGGAACTTTCTAGTAATTTACACCTCACGGGCATACCCTATTCAAGGAGGGAACTTCTCTAGGTAAATCACACCTCACGGGCAAGCCCTATTCAGGAGGGAACTTCTTTAGGTAATCACACCTCACGGGCATAGCCCTATTCAAAGGAAGTGGAACTTCTCTAGGTAATTCACACTCACGGCACAGCCCTATTCAAGAAGGGAACTTCTCTTGTAATTCACACCTCACGGGCATACCCTATCAAAGAGGGGAACTTCTCTAGGTAATCACACCTCACGGGCATAGCCCCTATTCAAGGAGCGGAACTTCTCTAGGTAATTAAAACCTCACGGGCAAGGCCCTATTCAAGGAGGGGAACTTCTTAGGTAATTCCAACCTTCACGGGATTAGCCCTATTCAAGGAGGGGAACTATCTCTAGGTAATTCACACCTCCGGGCATAGCCCTATTCAAAGGAGGGAACTTCTCTAGGTAATTCACACGTCACGGCATATCCCTATTCAAGGAGGAGAACTTCTCTAGATAATTCACACCTCACGGGCATAGCCCTATTCAGGAGGGGAACTTCTCTAGGTAATTCACACCTCACGGCATAGCCTATTCAAGGAGCGGGAACTTCTCTAGTATTCACACCCAACGGGCAAAGCCCTATTCAAGGAGGGAACTTCTTTAGGTAATCACACCTCACGCGCATAGCCCTATTCAAGGATGGGACTTCTCTAGGTAATTCACACCTCACGGTCATAGCCCTATTCAAGGATTGGTAATTCGGTAATTCACACTTCACGGGCATAGCCCTATTTCAAGGAGGGGAACTTATCTAGTTAATTCACACCTCACGGGCATGCCCTATTCAAGGAGGGGACTTCTCTAGGTAATTCACACTTACGGGATAGCCCTATTCAAGGAGGGAACTTCTCTAGGTAATTCAACCTCACGGGCATAGCCCAATTCAAGGAGGGAACTTCTCTATTTAATTTACACACCTCACGGCATAGCCCTATTCAGGAGGGGAACTTCTCTTGGTTAATCACACCTCACGGGCATAGCATATTCAAGGATGGAACTTCTCTAGGTAATTCAAACCTCACGGCATAGCCCTTATCAAGGAGGGGAACTTCTTTTATTAATTCACACCTCACGGCATAGCCCTATTCAAGGAGGGGAACTTTCTAGGTAATTCACACCTCACGGGCATAGCCCTATTCAAGGAGGGGAACTTCTCTAGGTAATTCACACCTCACGGGCATAGCCCTATTCAAGGAGGGGAACTTCTCTAGGTAATTCACACCTCACGGCCATAGCCCTATTCAAGGAAGGGAACTTCTCTATGGTTAATTCACACCTCACGGGCACAGCCCTATTCAAGGAGGGAATCTCTAGGTAATTCACACCTCACGTGCATAGCCCTATTTCATGGAGCGGAACTTTTCTAGGTAATTCACACCTCACGGGCAATAGCCCTATTCAAGGAGGGGGAACTATTCTCTAGTAATTCACACCTCACGGGCATAGCCCTATTCAAGAGAGAACTTCTCTAGGTAATTCACACCCACGGGCAAGCCCTATTCAAGGAGGGAATTCTCTAGGTAATTCACACTCACGGGCAGCCCTATTCAGGAGGGGAACTTCTCTAGGTTAATTCACATCCTCACGGGCAAGCCCTATTCAAGAAGGCGAACTTCTCATAGGTAATTCATCCGTCACAGCATAGCCCTATTCAAGGAGGGGAACTTTCCTCTAGGTAATTACACCTCACGGGCATAGCCCTATTCAAGGATGGGAACTTCTCTAGGTAATTCAAACTCACGCGGCATAGCCCTATTCAAGGAGGGAACTTCTTAGGTTAATTCACACCTTCCGGGCATAGCCCTTTATTTCAAGGAGGGGCTTCTCAGGTAATTCACACTCACCGGCACAGCCCTATTCAAGAAGGGAACTTCTCTAGGTAATCACACCTCACGGGATAGCCCTATTCAAGGAGGGGAACTTCTCTAGGTAATTCCACCTCACGGGCATAGGCCCTATCAGAGGGGAACTTCTCTAGGTAATTCACACCTCACGGGCACAGCCCTATTCAAGGAGGGGAACTTCTCTAGGTAATTCACACCTCACGGGCATAGCCCTATTCAAGGAGGGAACTCTCTAGGTAATTCACAACCTCCACGGGCATAGCCCCATATTCAAGGAGGGGAACTTCTCTACGGTAATTCACACCTCACGGGCATCGCCCTATGAGGGGAACTTTCTAGGTAATTCACACCTCACGGGGCATACCCTATCAAGGAGGGCTAACTTCTCTAGGTAATTCACATTTCACGGGCATAGCCCTATTCAAGAGGGAACTTCTCTAAGAGAATTCACTCCTCACAGGCAAGCCTTTCAAGGGGAACTTCTACTAGGTGAATTACACCTCACGGCATAGCCCTATCAAGGAGGGGAACTTCTCAGTAAATTCACACCTCACGGCATAGCCCCTATTCAAGGAGGGAACTTCTCTAGGTAATTCACAGCTTACGGGCATAGCCTATTCAAGGAGGGGAACTTCTCTAGGTTTAATTCACACCTCACGGGCAAAGCCCTATTCCAAGAGGGAACTTCTTTTTAGGTAATTCACACCTCACGGGCATAGCCCTATTCAAGGATGGGAACTTCTCTAGGTAATTCACACCTCACGGTCATAGCCCTATTCAAGGATTAGAACTTCTCTAGGTAATTCACACTTCACGGGCATAGCCCTATTCAAGGAGGGGAACTTCTCTAGGTAATTCACACCTCACGGGCATAGCCCTATTCAAGAAGGTGAACTTCTCTAGGTAATTCACACCTCACGGGCATAGCCCTATTCAAGGAGGGGAACTTCTCTAAGTAATTCACACCTCACGGGCATAGCCCTATTCAAGGAAGGGAACTTCTCTATATAATTCACACCTCACGGGCATAGCCCTATTCAAGGAGGTGAACTTCTCTATATAATTCACACCTCACGGGCATAGCCCTATTCAAGGAGGGGAACTTCTTTAGGTAATTCACACCTCACGGGCATAGCCCTATTTAAGGAGGGGAACTTCTTTAGGTAATTTACACCTCACGGGCATAGCCCTATTCAAGGAGGGGAACTTCTCTATGTAGAATTTCACACCTCACGGGCATAGCCCCTATTCAAGGAGGGGAACCATTCAAAAGCCTACCACCTCACGGGCATAGCCCTATTCGAGGAGGGGAACTTCTCTAGGTAATTTACACCTCACGGGCATAGCCCTATTCAAGGACGGGAACTACTCTAGTAATTCACACCTCATCGGGCATAGCCCGATAGAGGAGGGAACTTCTCTAGGTATTCACACTCACGGCATAGCCGCTATTCGAGGAGGAACTTCTACTGGTAATTTTCACCTCCACAGGCATAGAGCCCTATTCAAGGACGGGAACTTCTCTAGGTAATTCACACCTCACGGGCATAGCCCTATTCAAGGAGGGGAACTTCTCTAGGTAATTCACACCTCACGGGCATTACCCTATTCGAGGGGAACTTCTTTAGGTAACTCACACCTCACGGGCCATAGCCCCCTATTTCAATTAGAGGGGAACTTCTCTAGGTATTCACACCTCACGGGCATAGCCTCTTCAAGGAGGGGAACTTCTTCAGGTAATTCACACTCACGGGCATAGCCTATTCAAGGAGGGAAACTTCTTTAGGTAATTCTAACCTCACGGGCATAGCCTTTCAAAAGGGTAACTTCTCTAGGTAATTCACACCTCACGGCATAGCCCTATTCAAGGAGGGAACTTCTTAGGTAATTCACACCTCACGGGAATAGAGCCCTATTCAAGGAGGGGGAACTTCTCTAGGAATTCACACCTCACGGGCATAGCCCTATTCACGGAGGGGAACTTCTCTAGGTAATTTCACCACCTCACTGGGCACAGCCCTATTCAATGAAGGGAACTTCTCTAGGTAAAAATTCACACTTCACGGTCATAGCCCTATTTTTCAATTAGGGGAACTTCTCTAGGTAATTCACACCTCACGGGCATTAGCCCTATTCAAGGGAGGGGAACTTCTCTAGGTATTCACACCTCACGGGATGGCCCTATTCAAGGAGGGAACTTCTCTAGGTAATTCACACCTCACGGGCATAGCCCTATTCAAGGAGGGGGAACTTCTCTAGGTAAATTCACACCCTACGGGCATAGCCCTATTCAAGGGGGGATTTCTCTAGGTAATTCACACCTCACGGGCATAGCCCTATTCAAGGATGAGGAACTTCTCTAGGTAATTTCACACCTCAGGGCATAGCCCTATTCAAGGGGGAACTTCTCTATGTAATTCACACCTCACGGGCATAGCCCTATTCAAGGAGGGGAACTTCTCTAGGTAATTCACACCTCACCGGCATAGCCATATTCAAGGAGGGGAACTTCTTTAGGTAATTCACACCTCACGGGCATAGCCCTATTCTAAGGAGGGAAACTTCTTTTGGTAATTAAACCCTCACGCGCATAGCCCCATTCAAGGAGGGGAACTTCTCTAGGTAATTCACACCTCACGGGCATAGCCCTATTAGAGGAGGGGAACTTCAGTAGGTAATTCACACCTCACGGGCATAGCCCTATTCGAGGAGGTGGAATTCTTAGGTAATTTACACCTCGCGGAAGCCCTATTCAAGGACGGGAAACTTCTCTAGGTAATTCACACCTCACGGGCATAGCCCTATTCAAGGATATGAACTTCTCTAGGTAATTCACACCTCACGGGCATAGCCCTATTCAAGGAGGGGAACTTCTCTAGGTAATTCACACCTCACGGGCATAGCCCTATTCAAGGAGGGGAACTTCTCTAGGTAATTCACACCTCACGGGCACAGCCCTATTCAAGGAGGGGAACTTCTCTAGGGTAATTCACACACTCACGGGCATAGCCTTATTCAAGGAGGAGAACTTCTCTAGGTAATTCACACCTACCGGGCATAGCTATTCAAGGGTGGGAACTTCTCTAGGTAATTCACAACTCATGAGGCAAAGCCCTATTCAAGGAGGGGAACTTCTCTAGGTAATCACACCTCACGGGCATAGCCCTATTCAAGGAGGGGAACTTCTCTAGGTAATTCACACCTCACGGGCATAGCCCTATTCAAGGAGGGGAACTTCTCTAGGTAATTCTAACCTCACGGGCATAGCCCTATTTCAAGCAGGGGAAACTTCTCGAGTAATTCACACCTACGGCATAGCCCTCTGTCAAGGGGGGAACTTCTCTATTTTAATTCACACCCCGGGCAACCTTTTCAAGGAGGGGGAACTTCTCTAGGTAATTCACACCTCACGGACATTGCCCTTTTCAAGGAGGGAAACTTCTCTAGGTAATTCAACCTCACGGGCATAGCCCATTTCAAGGAGAGGGTAACTTCTTTAGGTAATTCACACTTCACGGGCATAGCCCTATTCAAGGAGGGGAACTTCTCTAGGTAATTTACACCTCACGGGCATAGCCCTATTCAAGGAGGGGAACTTCTCTAGGTAATTCACACCTCACGGCATAGCCCTATTCAAGGGGGAGAACTTCTCTAGGAAATTTACACCCTCACGGGATTATCCCTTATACAAGGAGGGGAGCTTCTCTAGATCCACACCTCACGGGCAAGGCCCTATCAAGGAGGGAACTTCTCTAGGTAATTCACACCCCCCGGGCACCACCCCTAAAAAGGGGGAAATTTTTTAATTATCCCCCCCCCTCGGGGGCAAGCCCTATTCAAGGAGGGAACTTCTCTATAATTCACACCTCACGGGCGATAGCCGCTATCGAAGAGGAACCTTCCTTTAAGTAATTCACACTCACGGGCTCAAGCCCTATTTCAAGGAGGATCTCAGTTAATTCACACGTTCAGCGCAGTAGCCCCTATTCAAGGAGGGAACTTCTCTAATTGTTCGAGCACCGTGCGACGCGAGTAGCCTAATTCAAGGAGGGGGAACTTTCTTAGGTAATTCACACCTCACTGGCATAGCCCTATTCAAGGAGGGGAACTTCTCTAGGTAATTCACACCTCACGGGCATAGCCCTATTCAAGGAGGGGAACTTCTCTAGGTAATTCACACCTCACGGGCATAGCCCTATTCAAGAAGGGGAACTTCTCTAGGTAATTTATACCTTACGGGCATAGCCCTAATCCTAGGAGGAGAACTTCTCTAGGTAATTCACACCCTCAGCGGGCATAGCCCGTGTAGTGGTCGAAGGAGAACTTCTCTAGGGTAATTCACCCTTGCACACATAGCCCCCTATGTCAAGGAGGGGAACCTCTAGAATTCGCGACCTCACGGGCATAGCCCTATCAAGGAGGGAACTTCTCTAGGAATTTCACTTCCTCACGGGCATAGCCTATTTCAAGGAGGCGGAACTTTTCTCCAGGTAATTTCACCTCACGTCAGTCCCTTCAAGGAGGGAACTCTCAGTTACACACCTCAGCGTGCATAGCCCTATTCAAGGAGGAACTTCTCTAGGTAATAATTCACACCTGACGGGCATAGCCCTATTCAAGGAGGGGAACTGTCGTCGTATGGTAACGACACCTCCGGGCATGCCCTATTCAAGGCAGGGAACTCTCTCTCTCTCACGGGAACAGCCCCATTCAAGGAGGAACGCTTCTCTTTAGTAAGTACACTCACGGGCATACCCTATCAGAGGAAACTGCTCTGAGTACGACACGCTCACGGCGAAAGGCCCTATCCGAGAAGACTGTCGTCTAGTAATTCACACCTCCGTGACAGTTACCGCGTATTCGAGGGAGGGGAGCTTCGTCTAGGTAATTCACACGTCCTGCGTCTCCCTTCGAGAATGAACTTCTTTAGCTAGATTCACACCTCACGGCGTAGCCCTTATTCGAGGAGGGGAGCTTCCTAGTAATTCACACCTTACGGGCATAGCCCTATTTAAGGAGGAAGGGAACTTCTCTAGGTTATTCACACCTCATGGGCATAGACCTATTCAAGGAGGAGAAAACTTCCTAGGTAACACACCTCACGGAATAGCCCCATTCAAAGAGGGGGAAACCTTCTCTAGGTAATTCCACACCTCACGGGCCAAGCCCTATTCAAGGAAGGGAACTTCTCTAGGTAATCTCTACCTAGGGGCATAGCCCTATTCAGGAGGGGAACTCTCTAGGTAATTTCACACCTCACGGGCATAGCCCTGTCAAGGAGGGGAACTTCTCTAGGTTATTTACACACCTCACGGGCATAGCCTATTCAAGGAGGGAACTTCTCTAGGTAATTCACTCCCGGCATAAGCCCTATTCAAAGGGAGGGGAACTTCTCTTAGGTTACAGTTACACGCTCACGGCATAGCCCTATTCAAGGAAGGAACCTTTTAGGTAGATCACAGCCATACGGGCATAGCCGATTCAAGGAGCGGGAACCCTTCTCTAGTAATCACAACCTCACAGCATAATAGCCTATTCAAGAGGGGACTTCTCTAGGTTAATTCACACCTCACGGGCATAGGCCCGGATTCAAGAGGGGAAATTCCTAGGTAATTCCACACCTCAACGGGCACAAGCCCTATTTCAAGGAGGGGAACTTCTCTAGGTAATTCACACCTCACGGGCATAGCCCTATTCAAGGAGGGGAACTTCTCTAGGTAATTCACACCTCACGGGCATAGCCCTATTCAAAGAGGGGAACTTCTCAAGGTAATTCTAACCTCACGGGCATAGCCCTATCAAGGAGGAGGAACTTCTCTGGTAATTCACCCACCTCAGGGCATCTAAGCCCTATTTAAGGAGGGGAACTTACTCTAGGTAATTCACACCTCACGGGCATAGCCCTATTAGAGGAGGGGAACTTCTCTAGGTAATTCACACCTCACGGGCATAGCCCTATTAGAGGAGGGGAACTTCTCTAGGTAATTCACACCTCACGGGCATAGCCCTATTCAAGGAGGGGAACTTCTCTAGGTAATTCACAAATCACGGGCATAGCCCTATTCAAAGAGGGGAGTTTCTCTAGGTAATTCTAACCTCACGGGCATAGCCCTATTCAAGGAGGGGAACTTCTCTAGGTAATTCACACCTCACGGGCATAGCCCTATTCAAGGAGGGGAACTTCTCTAGGTAATTCACACCTCACGGGCATAGCCCTATTGAAGGAGGGCTCTTTCTTCTAGTAATTCACACCTCAACGGGCACACCATTTCAAGGGTGAACTTCTCTATAATTCACCCCCCCCCACAATCTCCCCTATTCAAGGAGGGGAACTTCTTAAGGAAATTCCACAACCTCACGGGCATAGCCCTATTTAAGGGGGGAACTTCTCTGAGTTAATCCACACCTCAGGGGCATTACCCTTATTAAGGGGGGGAACTTCTCTAGGTAATTCACACCTCATGGGATAGCCCTATTTAAGGAGGAAATCTTTAGGTAATCACACCTGTCAGGCGGCATAGCCCTATTCAAGGTGGGGAACTTCTCTAGGTAATTCACACCTCACGGGCATAGCCCTATTCAAGGAGGGGAACTTCTCTAGGTAATTCACACCTCACGGGCATAGCCCTATTCAAGGAGGTTAACTTTCTCTAGGTAATTCACACCTGATAACGGGCATAGCCCTATTCAAGGAGGTGAACTTCTCTATGTAATTCACACCTCACGGTCATAGCCCTATTCAAAGAGGGGAACTTCTCTAGGTAATTCACACCTCACGGGCATAGCCCTATTTAAGGAGGGGAACTTCTCTAGGTAATTCACACCTCACGGGGATAGGCCTTTTCAAGGAGGGGAACTTCTCTAGGTAATTCACACCTCACGGGCATAGCCCTATTCAAGGAGGGAACTTTCTAGGTAATTCACACCTCACGGCATTAGCCCTATTTCAAGGAAGGGAAACTTCTCAGGTAATTCACTCCCCGGGCCCTCAGCCCTACTCAAGGATGGGAACTTCTCTAGTAATTCACACTCACGGGCATAGCCTATTCAAGGAGGGAACTCTCTAGGAATTCACACACCTCACGGGCATAGCCGTATTCAAGGAGGGGAACTTCTGTAGGTTAAATTCACACCTCACGGGCATAGCCTATTCAAGGAGGGGAACTTCTCTAGGTAATTCACACCTCACGGGCATAGCCCTATTCAAGGAGGGGAACTTCTCTAGGTAATTCACACCTCACGGGCATAGCCCTATTCAAGGAGGGGAACTTCTCTAGGTAATTCACACCTCACGGGCATAGCCCTATTCAAGGAGGGGAACTTTTCTAGGTATTCAAGGAGGTTAATTTCTCTAGGTAATTCACACCTAACGGGCATAGCCCTATTCAAGGAGGTGAACTTCTCTATGTAATTCACACCTCACGGTCATAGCCCTATTCAAAGAGGGGAACTTCTCTAGGTTAATTCCACACCTACACGGGCATAGCCCTATTCAAGGAGGGGAACTTCTCTAGGTAATTCACACCTCACGGGCATAGCCCTATTCAAGGAGGGGAACTTCTCTAATTAATTCACAACCTCACGGGCATAGCCCTATTCAAGGAGGGGAACTTCTTTATTTAATTCACACCTCACGGACATAGCCCTATTCAAGGAGGGGACTCTCTAGGTAATTCACACCTCACGGGCATAGCCCTATTCAAGGAGGGGAACTTCTCTAGGTAATTCAAACCTCACGGGCATAGCCCTATTCAAGGAGGGGAACTTCTTTAGGTAATTCACACTTCACGGGCATAGCCCTATTCAAGGAGGGAACTTCTCTAGGTAATTCACACCTCACGGGAATAAGCCCTGATTCAAGGGAATAGAAACTTCTCTTAGGTTTAATTCACTCCTCACCGGGAAATAGCGCCTTTTCAAGGAGGGGAACTTCTCTAGTAATTTACCACCTCACGGGCATAGCCCTATTCAAGAGGGGAGCTTCTATAGGTAACTCACACCTCACCGGCATACCCTATTCAAGGAGGGAACTTCTTTAGGTAAATTCCCACCTCACGGGCACAGCCCTATTCAAGCGAGCTGGGAACTTCTCTAGGTAGATTCACAACCCTCACAGGCATAGCCCTATTCAAGGAGGGGAACTTCTCTCGGTAATTTGCACACTCACGGGCATAGCCCTATTCAAGGAGGGAACTTCTTTATGGTATTCCACATTCAGCGGGCTCAGCCCTATTAAGGAAGGCGAACTTCTCACGGATTCACACCTCACGGGCATAGCCCTATTCAAGGAGGGGAACTTCTCTAATTAATTCACACCTCACGGGCATAGCCCTATTCAAGGAGGGAACTTTTCTAGGTAATTCACACCTCACGGGCATAGCCCTATTCAAGGAGGGGAACTTCTCTAGGTAATTCACACCTCACGGGCATAGCCCTATTCAAGGGGGGAACTTCTCTAGGTAATTCACACCTCACGCGCATAGCCCTATTCAAGGAGGGAAAAACTTTCTCTAGGTAAATTTCACACTTACGGCATAGACCCTATTCAAAGGAGGCAGAACTTCTCTTAAGGTAATTCACACGCACGGCAGTTAGCCTATTCAAGGAACGGGAAAAACTTCTCTAGGTAATCACACCTCACGGGCATAGCCCTATTCAAGGAGGGGAACTCTTCTAGGTAATTCACACCTCACGGGCATAGCCCTATTCAAGGAGGGGAACTTCTCTAGGTAATTCACACCTCACGGGCATAGCCCTATTCAAGGAGGGGAACTTCTCTAGGTAATTTACACCTCACGGGCATAGCCCTTTTCAAGGAGGGGAACTTCTCTAGGTAATTCACACCTCACGGGCATAGCCCTATTCAAGGAGGGAAAGGGGAATCTCTAGGTAATTCACACCTCACGGCATAGCCCTATTAGGAGGGGAACTTCTCTAGGTAATTCCCCACCCTCACGGGCATAGCCAATTCAAGAGGGGACTTCTCTTATTTAGCTTCACACCTTCACGGGACAGCCCCATTTCAAGGAGGGGAACTTCTCTAGGTAATTCACACCTCACGGGCTTAGCCCTATTCAAGGAGGAGAACTTCTCTAGGTAATTCACACCTCACGGGCATAGCCCTATTCAAGGAGGGGAACTTCTCTAGGTAATTCACACCTCACGTGCATAGCCCTATTCGAGGAGGGGAGCTTCTCTAGGTAATTCACACCTCATGGGCATAGCCCTATTCGAGGAAGGGAACTTCTTTAGGTAATTCACACCTCACGGGCATAGCCCTATTCGAGGAGGGGAACTTCTCTAGGTAATTCACACCTCACGGGCATAGCCCTATTCGAGGAGGGAACTTCTCTAGGTAATTCACACCTCATGGCATAGAGCCATAGTTCAAGGAGGAGACTTCTCTAGTAATTCACACCTCACGGGAATAGCCCTATTCAAAGGGGGAAACTTCTCTAGGTAATTCACACCTCACGGGCATAGCCCTATTCAAGGAGGGGAACTTCTCTAGGTAATTCACACCTCACGGGCATAGCCCTATTCAAGGAGGGGAACTTCTCTAGGTAATTCACACCTCACGGGCATAGCCCTATTCAAGGAGGGGAACTTCTCTAGGTAATTCACACCTCACGGGCATAGCCCTATTCAAGGAAGGGAACTTCTCTAGGTAATTCACTCCTCACGGGCATAGCCCTATTCAAGGAGGGGAACTTCTCTAGGTAATTTACACCTCACGGGCATAGCCCTATTCAAGGAAGGAACTTCTCTAGGTAATTTCCCACCCCTCACGGGCAAGGCCCTATTCAAGGAGGGGAACTTCTCTAGGTTAATTCACACCTCACAGGCATAGCCCTATTCAAGGAGGGAACTCTCTTAGGGTAATTCACACCTCACGGGCATAGCCCGTATTTAAAGAGGGGAAATTCTCTAGGTAATTCACACCTCACGGGCACAGCCCTATTCAAGGAGGGGAACTTCTCTAGGTAATTCACACCTCACGGGCATAGCCCTATTCAAGGAGGAGAAGTTTCTCTAGTAATTCACACCTCACGGCATAGCCCTATCAAAGAGGGGAACTCTCAAGGTAATTCTACCCCCACGGCATACCCCCTATTAAGGGGGGGGAACTTTTTTAGGTAATCCCACCCCACGGGAAAGACCTATTTAAGGAGGGGAATTCTCTAGGTAATTCACACCTCACGGCATAGCCCTATTCAAGGAGGGGAACTTCTCTAGTTAACTCACACCACGGGCATAGCCTATTCAAGGAGGGGAACTTTCTCTAAGTTATTCACACCTCACGGGCCATAGCCTATTCAGGACGGGGAACTTCTGTAGGTAATTCACAATCACGGCATAGGCCCTATCAAAGAGGGAGTTTCTCTAGGTAATCTAACCTCACGGCATAGCCTATTCAAAGAGGGTAACTTCTCTAGGTAATTCACCTCACGGGCATAGCCCTATCAAGGAGGGGACTTCTCTAGGTAATTTACACTTCGGGAGAGCCCTATTCAAGGAGGGGAACTTCTCTAGGTAAATTCTACCTAGGATCCGGACTATTCAAAGGAGGTCAAGAAAACTCTCTATGTAATTCACACCTCACGGCATAGCCCTATTCAAGGAGGGGAACTTCTCTAGTAATTCCACACCTACGGGCACAGCCCTATTCAAGGAGGGAACTTCTCTAGGTGAATTCACACCTCACGGGCATGCCCTAATTCAAGAGGGAAACTTCTCTAGTAAATTCACACCTATGCATAGCCCTATTTAAGGATGGGAACTTCTCTTGGTAAATTCACACTTCACGGGCATAGCCTTATTCAAGGAGGGGAACTGCTCTAGGAATTCAACACCTCACGGGCATAGCCCTATTCAGGAGGGAACTTCTCTAGGTAATTCACAGCCTCACGGCATAGCCCTATTCAAGGAGGTAAACTTCTAGGTAAATCACACCTAACGGGCATAGCCCTATTCAACGAGGGGAACTTCTCTAGTTGTAATTCACACCTCACGGTCATAGCCCTATTCAAAGAGGGAACTTCTCTATTGTAAATTCACACTTCACGGGCGTGCCTTTTCAAGAGGAGAACTGTTCTTCAAGGTAATCCACACCTCACGGGATAGCCCTATTCAAGGAGGGAACTTCTCTAGTTAATTCACACTCACGGGCATAGCCCTATTCAAGGAGGGGAACTTCTCTAGGTAATTCACACCTCACGGGCATAGCCCTATTCAAGGAAGGGAACTTCTCTAGGTAATTCACTCCCCACGGGCATAGCCCTATTCAAGGAGGGGAACTTCTCTAGGTAATTCACACCTCACGGGCATAGCCCTATTCAAGGAGGGGAACTTCTCTAGGTAATTCACACCTCACGGGCATAGCCCTATCAAGGAGGGGGAAACTTCTCTAGGTAATTCACACCTCAACGGGCATAGCCCTATTCAAGGAGGGGACTTCTCTAGTAATTCACACCTCATGGAGCATAGCCCTATTTAGGAGGGGAATTCTTTAGTAATTCCACTTCCGGGCATAGCCCTATTCAAGGAGGGGAACTTCTCTAGGTAATTCACACCTCACGGGCATAGCCCTATTCAAGGAGGGGAACTTCTCTAGGTAATTCACACCTCACGGGCATAGCCCTATTCAAGGAGTTAACTTCTCTAGGTAATTCACACCTCACGGGCATAGCCCTATTCAAGGAGGTGAACTTCTCTATGTAATTAACACTTCACGGGCATAGCCCATTCAAGAGGGGAATCTCTAGGTAATTCACACCTCACGGGCGTAGCCCTATTCCAAGGAGGAGAACTTCTCAAGTTAATTCATACCTCACGGGCATAGCCCACTATTCAAGGAGGGAACTTTCTCTAGGTAATTCACACTCTATTCAAGGAGAACTTCTCTAGGTAACTTCAACCTCCGGCATAAAAAGGGGGGGGGGCCCTATTTTTCCCAAGGGTAGGGGGAAACTTCTCTAGGGTAATTAACTCCCCACCGGCATAGCCCTACTCAAGGATGGAACTTCTCTAGGTAATTCACACCTCACGGGCATAACCCCTATTCAAGGAGGAACTTCTCTATAATTCACACCTCACGGGCATAGCCCTATCAAGGAGGGGAACTTCTCTAAGTAATTCACACTCACCGGCATAGCCCTATTCAAGGAGGGGACTTCTCTAGGTAATTCACACCTCACGGGCATAGCCCTATTCAAGGAGGGGAACTTCTCTAGGTAATTCACACCTCACGGGCATAGCCCTATTCAAGGGAGGAAACTTCTCTAGTTAATTAACACCTCACGGGCATGGCCCTATTCAAGGAGGGGTCTCTAGGTTAATTCAACCCTCAGGCATAGCCCTATTCAAGGAGGGAACTCTTTAGGTAATTCACACTCACGGATCTCCG
>JABUQX010082352.1:35000-36717 GCA_015478945.1 Trachelipus rathkii | reverse complement strand
GGGAGAGGCTACAGAAACCATTTAGAATTCGAAAAGAATCAGAGTCCGTAGTGGAATCCAAAAATGAATTTCTGCCCATATTCCAAACTTAAATATGATGAAAGAAATCCATACGTAAAGGAAGTTACATATGGAGGAAGTCGCTTGAAATTTAGGTCCTTTATTTGAAATTTCTTCATACATAAAAGGGGTCACAGAACCATTTAGAAATCGAAAAGGAATCAGAGTTCGTAATGGAATTCAAAAAATGAGTTTCTGCCATAATCCAAACTTGAATGATGAAAGAAAATCCATACCGCAAAAGGAATTTGCTATGTCTAAGCAATGAATCTTCGAACTGTGATAGTTGAAGACCATAATCCAAAATTAGAAGTGAAAATTGAAGTCCAGTATCGATAATTTTCGCTTGCTGATCATTTTCTCTCGAGTGTTCTGATAGATAATTTTAGTATATTTTCTTTCTTTCTTTTCTCTTCATTCTTTTTTGTGTTTTTTTTTAGTATCAGAAGGCATTGATTGACACTTCGGGTGTTCTACTCCGGCATCACAATTATATAGGGTAAACTTGCTAAGTTGGTGCTTCTTTAAGAGCAAGCACCATATATATAAGAGGATGGTAATTAGAAATCCATATTTGAAATGATGTTTATTATTCAACATAAGTAATAATTCAATAAAAGTAAAGAAGTGATAAAAGTCCTTCTGTTGAGATACTCTCTTCATAGGCGGAATTGTTAGTCACAGCCTTTCCAGCGCGTTTTCACAATTGCCCTGACTCTTCGTTTTGTGCGAAAATTTGTGATCGGAAATTAACAAGTCGCAGCCTTTTCTTGAAGTTTTATCTTCCTTTCGGAGGATTCTGGAGAGAGTAATTGAGTAGATTTTCTTCTGATGTGTCTTAATAATTTGATCTGACTCATAGCTATCTGACTGAAGAGTCACAAAAATGACGAGTTTATATAATTTTACTTTGATTATGCTAAATCTGCTCGCGCAAAATCTGAGCATAAGTACGAACATAAATTAAAAATTTTTACAAAGCTATAATGGAGTGCTACATATTATTATATATATATATATAATATATATATATTAATATATATATATAATATATATATATATATATATATATATGATAATATATATATATATATATATATTAGATATATTATTAAATATATATATATATATATATATATATATATATTAGACTTTACAATGGGACATCATGTAACTAGAGTACGGCAACACCTATAGTAAAACAAATTATATATTTGGATTCAGCGGAAAATTTAAAAAGATTTTTTTTTTTTTTATAATTTCATCGGAAATATTGGTACAATATTTTTAAGCCAGCATTTGTGCACTGCTCTATACTATGTGATCTGCTCGGACAAGGTCCACTGTCGATCCACTAGAGGCGAAGGCCAACAAGACAGCTGATATCTATGCGTCTACTCTAGGGTGTTCGTTAGTTTTAAATCATTAACGACTTTTATATATATATATATATACTATAATAGATATATATATATATATCTTATATTATAAATAATATTATATAATATATATATATATTATATATATTATATATATATATACTATATACACCAAAGTAATTCTTGTCCTTATTACGTATTAAATGTATTAACTCATTTAATAACATTTTTCACTTTAAAAAACGAGATTAATACTATAACCCAAATATTTATAAAAC
>JABUQX010082352.1:17500-30000 GCA_015478945.1 Trachelipus rathkii | reverse complement strand
AAATTTTCCCATAGGCTCTTATAAAAAAAATTAGTGGGCCTCAGGATCGTTTTAGGGGATATCCATAGTTGCCAGGTTATGATAAGATTGTCTTAATTTAGATAAATTCCCTCTGTGCTTAAGACTTAAAAACTTATCATAACCTGAACTAGAGGGCCTGAAATGAGACCTAACCTTGATGGATCAAAAATGGAAAGTCTATGGGAGTTTTAACAACTTTCAGAAGCTGTAACTTTTTTTTCCTAAAGAGAGCGACGATATCATTATTCTTCATTATTATTTTTTTAGAGTATAACCTGTGATTTTTTATAAAAAATCTGGGGTGACACCTCTCTGCACTGCTATTACCATATATATATATCGAATATATAATAATATATATATAATATATATTATATAATATTAATATATATATATAATATAATATATACTATATATATATATATACTATTAATATATAGTATATATATAAGTTAATATTAGCTTAGATTAGAAGGAATCAGTTAAGAAAAATGATTACATTTACAAAAAATAAATATATATTCTTAGAAGCTTTCTTTCGTTCCTAAGCTGGAACCTCTTTCAGAAGAAGTATATTATAATAAATATGAAAAGTAGAAATTATTTAGTTATGTAATATTTTAAAGTTTGGATAATTTAATTTGTTTAAAAATAGTATGGGTATGATCATCAATATTATTTTAGTATTATTGTATCAATGTTATTATATCGCCTATTTTTGTTATGAAATAAGGGCCCTCCTACTATAAATATTTACTCTACGATCATTGCTTTTAACTATTATATATATATATATATATACTATTATAATATATATAATATATTATATATATATTAATTAATATATATATATATATAATATAGATATTTATATATATATATATATAATATATTATATTATATATATAAATAAATTTACATATATATATATATATATATATATATATATATATATATATATATATATATATATATATATATATATATATATTATATATATTTTATATATTTAGATGCTTATTATATAATTTTATATTATATTATATTATATTATATTATATTTATTATATTATATTATATTAAATTAAATTATAATATATTATATTATATTATATTATATAATATTATGTTATATTATATTATATTATATTATATTATATTATATTATATTATATTATTATATTATGATTTTTAATAGTAAATGATTCGATGAATTTTCTTTTTTTAGATTATTGCAAAATAAATTTATTTTAGCAGAATTTGTATTGATCAAATTATTATGTTCATTCCAATGATATTAGAATGTGGGGAAGTGGGATTGTTTTTTTCTCTTTCTTTCTTTTATTTGCTTGTATATAAAAGAATATATAACCTTACTTGATTGCTTGACCACGTCGCATTTGGAAAACCTATCCGATGAATAGAGTTAGAGGTCAGCTAAAAGGGTGATTTGAAATAGTTCACGGTGTGGGCATAGATGGGGAATCTCAGAAGGATGTATTTTGTTGTGTCAGGCTCAAGGAAACATCCCAAGTATGCTAGAGATGAGACGTTTCTTTAAGTTGAATCTAAACTTGCATGATTACATCTTTGGGTGGTAACGTGATCTTAGGCTGACAAGTGTGATTTGAGATTTACATGGAAAGTTGTTTAAGGTGACTGAACATGACGAGTGGGTCTGTGATGATATCGTAGTTTTGTTGGAGGTTAAGGTAAATTTTTATAATGTTAGTGTGAATTTATTA
Source organism: Trachelipus rathkii (assembly GCA_015478945.1). Taxonomy (NCBI): domain Eukaryota; kingdom Metazoa; phylum Arthropoda; class Malacostraca; order Isopoda; family Trachelipodidae; genus Trachelipus; species Trachelipus rathkii. Next base: position 28,234 of record JABUQX010082352.1, on the reverse strand, counting down.
ACATGGTGTTGTGTTATCTGGCAGGGTAGGAATATCATCAAAAATATTGTTGTATATTTAGGCAGGGTGGATAGAAATAGGAATCTTACATGGTGTCCGGAGACCACAAATTAAACATGAGAAAAGACAACATTAATTTTTGACTGAAACCTCAGGATAGAGACGGTAAGAGGGAACAGGGAAGGGTTACCTACCTACCTACCCATCGGAGGGCACATATGCCCGATTTTCGGTTCAGGACAAAAAAAAAAGGTTTCGAAGAGAGATGTATTCTAAAAAAGTAGAAATTAAAGTGAAGGCGGTGAATGTTTCATATGTTAATGTGGAGAGAGGGCCGTGTATACACACAGACACACACACACACACACACACACACACACACACACACACATATATATATATATAATTATATATATATATATATATATATATATATATATATATATATATATATATATATATATATATATATATATATATATATATTATATATATATATATATATATATATATGTACTGTATATATGGTGTTCAAAGTGATTGTTTAAATAACAAGCTTCTTTTTATCAAAGTTAAACCTTCTTTACTAACTAAATATTACAGAAAATGGTTTTTGAATATTAGCTATTTTTTTGACATAAATTGTGTTTATTTTATTTTTAATTATATATGTTTTTTATTGTTACAACATGTTGTTATATTATTCTTTTTATGAAATAATGTTTGTTTATTAGAATATAACATTTTATTTATAATACTATTTGCTACATTTGTTAGATTACGTAAATACCTCTTTACTTTCGTGCATCTAAGATTTCGCGATCTTTTTTGTCTTGGCATTTTTTTTTTTTATACATTTTGACCAAAGATTTTGCAAAACATGGTTTGGTTTTAGGTGTACTTGAGAAATATTAATTAAAGTTTAAAAATAATGCATTCGATAGTAAGTCAGCGAAGCTGGTAAACATAATAGAATGTGATTTTAATAAAAATATTCAATCCAAAAAGCAGTTTTAAAATCTACAAGAGAGTCTTCATGAGAACATCAACTACAACCCGAGAAGTAGAAGAGATAACTCTCAACACTCCTACCACTTCAAATTGGTAACCAAGAAGTTGAAAGCCCCCTCCAGCAGCAGTTCCTCTCTTAAGGTGGCTCAGGCAGAAGCTCCTCTCCTAAGGCGATTCAAGCAGACCACTCTCTCAAGACTCAAGAAGAATATCCCTCCCAGAAGAAGAAATAAGGTGCCGCTTTCCGACACCGAAGAGCCTTCTGCCGAAGAACAGATATAAGATACTATCGCTGAGATCAAGGGGGAAACCCCCAGTGTTTTCTAAGGCTTCCATTCCAACTTGGTTCAGAGATTTATAGTCAGAGTTTCACCTTGGAAATATCACCTTGGAGAAGACGAAGTACTTCCACGCTCTCTATCAGCACCGAACAGATATCGTGGATTGAATCTCCTCTCCAGAACTCGATGCTCAAGTGTACACTTAGCTGAAGACAGCAGTCATTACCATCTACGAGAAGAGCATGTCTGAATTGTTCAACGAATTTATGTCCAAACAAATTACAGTGAACTAGCAAATGATCTAGTTATTTTTGTATCATCCTCTCCTGTCACCACTGTGTCCACAGTAGCGACTACACTACAACTACATCAGCAGCAGCAGCAGCAGCAGAAGCAGCAGCAGCAGCAGCAGCAGCACAGAATTAGCAGCAGCAGCAGTAGCAGCAAAACAACATTGTCTACAGGAATACCTGGAAGACTTCGTCCATATAGTCAAAACTAAAAGACCCTACGTCTGCAGTGGCCACATTGACTTTGCTGAACAAGCAAGAACGTGCAGACCTTGGTGCAAGTGACCTGACAAAGCTAATGTGCAGATGCTACCAGCGTCTCGTTTCTCTTCTAGATCATCTTCTCCCACACCAACGGAAAATTAGAAGAGCGAACTGATTGCTGCGCTCTAATCAGTTCGTAACCAGCAATCAATATCAGTATATTCGGCGCATATACTCTCTTCCTGCTGGACACCGGCACCAATGTCTCGAGCCTTGCTTCTTCAATGGTAGCTAACCCGACCCTATTTTCCACTAATATCAATTGTTCCGCTGCCAATGACTAACCTATCTGGTGTCATGGTGAAATAGCGACATATATATATATATATATATATATATATATATATATATACATATATATATTATATATATATATTGTATATATATATATATATATATATATATATATATATATATATATATATTATATATATATATATATAATAACTATCAAGAAGCTTCGTTGAGAATTTTATTGGACTTTTATAGTAGCTAATATCGCAATGCCAATCTTGGGTATGGATTTTCTAACCATTACAACTTAATCATCAATTGAAGATTCTAACATCTCATCTTTGCTTCAGGAATTTTCCTTGTTAACTCCACTCATTGACTTGACGAACGTCAAATTTAATCCAAAAGGAACTGTTCACTTCATAGAGACCAGTGATTATCCTCCAGTGTTTGCAAGACCTTGCAGATTTTCTGAAGATAAACTAAAAGCAGCAAAAGCAGAGTTCGACACTCTCTTGAAGAATGAAATCATCAGACGTTCCGAATATACCTAGGCTTCTCCGCTCCATCTGGTGCCAAAGAAATCCCCAGAAACTTGGAGGTCATGTGGTGATTCCTGATCTTTGAATGTAATAACTTAAAGATAAATATCCAATTCCTTACATTCAAAATCTCTCAAGAACGTTTACATGGATCAAAAATCTTCCGCAAATATAGACCTTCAGAGGGCATATCACCAAGTTCCAATACCACGACCGGAGGACATTGAAAAGACTGCCATAACAACTTATTTTGGCCTTTTTAAATATGTTACTATGACATTTGGTTTGAAGAGCGCAGAACCTACTTTTCAAAGAAGAACGGACTCCGATATCTCACATTTATTTACGTCTACCTAGATGACTTGTTAATTTTTTCATCAACTCTAAGAACAGCATGAAGAAAATCTCAGGCCAACTATCAAGCTTCTTCAAGAAAATTCTTTCAAAATATCCTTAGAAAAATGTAAATTTTTAAGTCATCTCAAAATCATATTTCTTCATATAGAATTTCTCTCCCTTCAGAAAAGACGTCCGAAATTTCCAAGTGCCAGCTTCCCCGAGATTCAGCAGCTCTTTGAAGATTCTTGAGAATTATTGGATAATATCTCCGTTTCACCCCTTGTTCTGCAAATACTCCTCTTTCCTTTACCAGATAATGTAAAACACCATCCAAAAGATAAGTTTCTTACGTGGACCACAGAAGAAGAAGAAGTATCCATCATTGAAATCAGGAATCAATGCCAAAGCGCTACAACTCTTCTATTTTCTTTGCCGGACGTGACCCATCTTCAACTTGTAACAGATAGTAGTCAAATTTCTATAGGAACAACCCTTCATCAGATAATCAATGAACAGTCAGTACCTATAGATTCTTCAGTAAACGGCTATCAGAGCAATAACGCAAATATTCAGCTTTCCACCGTGAACTTTTGGTAGCCTACTATTCTGTTCTTCATTTCAAGCATATGTTAGATGGAAGAAATGTCATCTTGTACACTGATCACAAACCTTTCGTTTCAGCTTTATACAGTAAGAGTCAAGCCAAAAGTGATCGGCAACAACGTCGTCTTTCTGTCTTAACAGAATATGTCTCTTCAATAACCTACCTAAGGGAAACAAATGATATTTTTGCAGATGCTTTTCCAAGGATATCCTCGGTAACTGTAGATGCATTCGATTTACTTGCCATCGCTCGTCTTCAATCAACGGATGAAGAAACTACCAGTTTTCAGGCCCGTCTTCATACTTACCCTCTAAAAGATAATCTTCAAGTATGGTTTGATACCTCTTCAGCATTTCCGAGAATATCTTTTGCCAAAACCTTGTAGTGAACACATCTTCAACAATTTACATCAGATGTCACATCCTGGAATTAGAACTTCTCTTCGTCTTATCAAGACTAGGTATTTCTGGCCTAACATGGATCGTGATCTCAGAATACCAGCTTGTCAGCAATACCAGCTTTCAAAAACTTAACCTCATGCTAAACAACCTATTGCTCCCGTAGAAATTCCGTCACAGCGTTTTGAAACAGTACATATCGACATCGTGGGACCATTATCTCCATCCTCCTTTACAGATATTTAACTTCAGTCTTCAGATATCTTCTCATTTGAATAAACAAGAATACTTAGTGGACTGAACTGGTTCCTCTGGTAAATATTTCTTCCAAAACTGTCGTATTTGCCTTCATGCAATGGATATCAAGATTTGGAATTCCTCTCTATTTCATCTCAGAAAGAGGATCACAATTTGAAGGAGAATTCTTCACCGAGCTGTCAAACCTAATTGGATTTCATAAACTCCGTACCAGCACTTACCACTCTTCAGCAAATGGTTAAATTGAAAAGTTTATTCGATCGCTGAAGAGGGCTATCATGTGCGAAAACGAAACTGGTTACTCTCTTTTCCAGTAATCATTTTATGCTTTCGTTGCATTCCTGATAACTCTGGATTCTCTCCCTTTCAAGCTGTGACTAGAAAAACACCTCTTTTTCCATTAGAACTTTTTCAAGAACCTACAACTAGAGATCCTTGCAACGACTTCATGAGAAAATTTATAGCTCACGAGAAACAATTTGATTATCGAAAGTTACCACCTCTTCATTCCTTTAATGTATCATCTTACATTCATGCTGAACTTCAGACATGTTCTCTTGTTTTTATTCGAGTCGATCGCATCTAAGAGTCTTGAAGGACCTTATTATGGCCCATGCAAGGTTCTTCAAAGGAAAGATCAATGTTACAAGATACAGCTTCCTGATGGATGAACAGATGTCGTTTCGATTTGTCGTCTGAAGTCTGCCGTACTCCCTCCACCTCCTCGGATGGTTCTTCTCTCGGATGTGGATTCGCCTTCACAAATGTTTCCCCAATCGGATTTGGATTTTCTTTCACTAATGGTTTCCCAATTAGATGTGAATTCGCCTTCAGGGATGATTCCTCAAACTGATGTTGATTCTCCTGCACCGATGGTTTCTCAATCGTTTGTTGATTCGCCTTCACAGAAAGTTATTTCATCTACTAAAATCCAGGAGCCGGCTTTAGTGTGTCTACCTAACCCAGTGCAAAAAGTGCGTTTTAATTAGTGAATTTGTTTAAAAAGTTAATTAAGTGATTAAAGTGCTCCTCTTCTTGGGCTCAAAGTAATATATAATACTCAAAGTGAGTTTAAATAATGTTTCTTTTTATCAAAGTTACACATTCTTTACTTACAGTGAATTGCAGAAAATATTATAGAAAATGGTTTGTAAAAAATAACTATTTTTTTAATGTAAAATGTATTAATTTTAATATTTCATTATCTATATTTTTTTATTACAATGTGTTATTTTATTACCCTTTTAGGAAATATTTTTTTTTTATTAGAATATAACATTTTTTTTATAATACTATTTGTTATATTTGTTTGATTATGTAAATGCCTCAGATTTTTGGGCATGTAAGATTTCGCGAATTTTTGCCTTAGATATTTTATTCTTTTATGTATTTTGACCAAAACATTTGTAAAACATGGGTTGATTTTATGTGTACTTGAGAAATGTTGATGTAAAAATAATTCATTCGCCGGCAAGTCAGCGGTTTGTTAAATATAATACAATGTGTTTTTAATTAAAATATTCAATTCAAAAAGCAGTTTTAATACCTACAAGAGAGTCTTCAAGAGGACATCAACTACAAACCGTGAAGTGGAGGAACAAACAAAATATATATATATATATATATATATATGATATATATAATATATATATATATATATATATATATATTATATATATATATATATATATATATATATATATATATATATATATATATATATATATATTGGTGAGATCTTCATAAAAGTGGATTAGCGGAATGTCCAAATACATAGTGGTGACTATTCCGACATAATAAAAATATAATTAAATTAGTAAATTGAATGAAATTTGAATTAAATTAATGAAGCAAATAAAAAAAATTGAATTAAATAATGTTGAAAAAATAAAATAAAATAAAAGTATTTGAATTATAATTAAAAATGATGAAAAAGGAAATTTGAGGAGAGAAGTAATTCTCTGGTAGATGATATTCATCCTGATTTCCTGAACTCGAATCCCGCTGAAAAATGACTGTAATGGCCCTTGAGAGCTCTTTTCACTAAAGAAGGACAATTTTAGTTTTTAATATGGGATAATATATATAATTTTTTATAAATTAATAATTATGAAACAGTGCAATCTTTCAGTAATCCGTGACCCAGGCAAATTCTTAATACTAAGTATGAATGTTCCAGAATCTTTCATCTTTAAAATGAAAGTTTATGTTAATAACGGGAGGTTCCAATTTTTGCTTTGGGCTGAGCCCAACTTTGACCCCCCTAAAAATGGACATAAAATTATTAATTTTCAGTCAATTTTGATGGGGGAAAATAGCAAACCGCAGCTTTTTCTGACCTCTAGAACGTCTTTTTCGAGCATTTTCCTGTGTCTGTAGTCATTGTTTTGGTATTTTAATTTTTTCAAAACCTATGTTTTTGACAGTTTTAGCTTCAGCTCCTAAAATTTTTCCGAGATAACTTCAAACTTAAAATATGCATAGATTGGTTCATTACCTAAAAAAAGTAGTTTTTTGAGTTTTTGAAATTTGTGCTCAAAATTGTCAAAATTCAAAACCCACTTTTTTTTTGTTTTTTAAAAGGAAAAATTGCGACAATTTTTTTTTTTGCTCATGCGATCAGGATGAAATTTTCAGAGCCTAAATAGTAGTGGAAGATACACATTTTCTATTTAGATAATTTCTTTGTATCTGCAGTAGTTTTGAATTTGTTCTTGGAACAAATTTTCAAGCAAAAAAAAATTGTAAATATTTTAAATTTTTTTTTGGAGTATACCACAAAATTATCTAAGTAAAAAAGATATATCTCGCCAGACTCTACAAGCCTTGAAAATTTGATGTTAATCGGATGAGTAGAAAAAATATATACCAATATTTCACTTTTTCAAAAAAAAAAAAAATTTGAAAAAGTTAAATATTGATATTGATCGAACAAGTAGAAAAAAAATTAAATCAGTATTTAACTTTTCCAAAAAAAACATTTATGGAAAAGTGAAATATTGATTTATTTATTTTTTAATTATCCGATCAACATCAAATTTTCAGAGCTTGCTTGTATAGTCGGGCAAGATACATCTTTTTTACTTAGAAAATGTTTTTGTATACTCAAAAGAAAAATTTTAAAAACTTTCCAAGCAAATTTTTTTGGGGAAATTTATTCCAAGAACAAATCCAAAAATACTGCAAATACAAAAAAATTATCTAAGTAAAAAATGTGCATCTCTCAACTATATATGCTCTGAAAATTTCATCCAGATCGCCTGAGCAGAAAAAAAATTTATAGCAATTTTTCATTTTAAAAACCAAGAAAAGTGGGTTTTGAATTTTGACATAGCTGAGCACAAATTTCAAAAAAACAAAAAACTACTTACTGCATTTTATAGGTAATGGACCCATCTATGCATATTTCAAGGTTGAAGTAATTTTGAAAAAAATTGTAAGAGTTGAAGCTAAAAATGTCAAAAACATAGGGTTTCAAAAAATTAAAATACCAAAACAATGACTTGACACAGAAAGACACTCGAATACGACGTTTTAGAGTTAAAAAAAAAGCTGCGGTTTGCTTTTATCCCCATCAAAATTGCCTGAAAATTAAAAATTTTATGTCTATTTTTATGGGGGTGAAAATTGGGCTCAATATTCCCACATTTCTTATTAGATTGGTTTTAGAAATATTTTAACATAATAACATAATCAATTTGTCTCCATTTTTATTAATTTTTATTAATTTTTCGAAAAGAGTGTCAAGTAATATTTTTACGCATTTTTCGTCTTAATATTAAGGAAATCATACTCTTGGGGGGAGTGGGAGACACTTTAAAAAATTGTGAGAAACATATCAGCCTGGAGCCTGTGTTGTATTGTAGATCTCGGAGGCTCTGTAGTTATAATAATTTTAATTTTAACTGCAATTATTAATTATAACCGCTTAAAATCTACTAATCCTTTTAACAGATATTTATTATTATATTATAAATATTAATAATTTAAAAGTAAAATGTTTGAAAAATTAATTTATACAATAATTTTTTTTTAAGTAGTTGGAGCTTCCTTTATATATATATATATATATATATATATATATATTATGTTTAAATTATCTATATATATATATATAATATATATATATATATATATAATATATATATATATATATATATATATATATATATATATATATATTTAGTGATGCAGGTAACCCGATTCCGCATTCGCGGAGCATCAACACATTATTAAGATCCGCATCCGCATCCGTATCCACGCTTTGCCCTGCGGATGTTGCGCGGATATTATTGTCGAAATTTGCATAAAAGGATTTTTTTTTATAATAAAATACTTAAGATGAATTGAAAGCAAACTTTATATGAGAGACAATGGGACTCGACTCAAATCGTGTAATGATGACTCATGATCTCACAACATGAAGTTCATAATAATTTGAGTCAATTTGAGGCCTTTGAGTACTCAGCAATTATGGATGAGAAAACCGGGGCTTTAAAAACTACGCTTGAAGCGTTCTTTGGGGACGTGGATGGCCTAGTGGTTAGAGCATTCGGTTATTGTTAATTCTACGACGCGGAGTACAATGTTCGAATCCGCTGATGGAGAGTAAAATTCCTGTGACTCATTCATTTAAAATGAATGAGTCACAGGAGATTTTACTCTCCATCAGCGGGATTCGAACGTTGTACACCACGTCGCAGCATTAACAATAACCGGATGCTCTAACCACTAGGCCATCCACTTTCCCAAAAGAGAACGCTCAGCGTAGTTTTTAAGCAACCGGGTTTTCTCATCCCATAATGCTTGAGTACTCAAAGGCCTCCCCATGGATTAGGGGTGCTAAAAAAATTCAGCCAACCTCTACAGGCTTCTTTCTCCGATGTAATACCATTAATCTCATCTCTAAGGAGCATTTTGAACATCTTCAAATGAAAAAGATGACGGTTTAAAAAGAATGAAAAGTGTAATAAAACTAGAGCTAGAAAAAACGCTTTGGTTCTGTGGAAAAATTTAATACCCTTCATACTATGCAACTTAACATTCGATCCCCGTTATAAAATGATAGTTTTTTTGTAACATAATTATTAGAACCAAGTTAGATCGTCACAATGTGGTTGCAGTTGAAAAACTTTCATTCGAACATAGTCTATTAATCGCCACCCATTAAAAGGAAAAAACTTGCAAGGAAATACTTGGCCTGGTCCTCCAACTAGTGTTCCAGTGAGGAGGGTATTTAGCAATGTTGGGCTAATAATATGATGAAAAGAGAAACAGAATCTCAGCAGAAAAGGCAAAAAAATTGAGATGTTTCTCAAGCACAACTTCCTATATTTGAAATACTAGTGCAAAAAGTAATATAATCCATTGTAAAATCTATTTCATTAAGGTATGAGGTTTGGGGAAAGAGGTTGGCTGGGTGCATTGAGTGGGTCCCCGTCCCGCACCCTTGGTAACAATTATATTAATAGATTTGGCTACTCGATACATATATATATATATATATATAATATATATAATTTATATATATATATATATATATATATATATATATATATATATATATATATATATATAATAGATATATATATTTATATATATATATATATTATATATATATATATATAATATTATATATAATAGGGTGTATCGTTAATATGCGAAAAAATTTAGTATGATATTCCTTGCATTAATATAAGAGATAATATGGGTCAATAAACATTTCACCGCAAAAACGTCTCGTTTCCAAGATAACAAGGTTGATGAAATTATGTGGGACATATCTGAGATATTCCATTGCCCGTCCCTTGCCACATCTCAACCTTTAATAATAAGCACAAATATACCATAGGAAAGGTTACCTACCTGTTATTTACTAGTTCCGTATCTCGCTTCATTTATACAAATACTAGTCCGTGTCGCGTCAAGTTCCGTGTTCAAGTGTTGCTCATATTTTTAAAATGTTAAACAAATAGTGAAATGTGCGATATGCATTTTGTTTACGGTCGACGACGGTAATCATTAGCACGCATGCGTTCTATGAATGAAATGTATCCTAAATCGTGATTACCCCGCATCATATATGTTTGCCACGTCTCCATTTCAACGTCTTAGAGAAACAGGAAGTTTTAAAAAACTTCTAATGGAAACGGGCCACCTCGCACAGTATCAACTCCATATATGTCGAAGAACATTTTCTCCAAGAACTTGAGGACGGTCCTACACAAGTACCAGAAAGATTGCTGCAACCCTACATGTAAGTCATTCCACAGTTTTCAAAGGTATTGAAAAAATCAACTTCTGTACCCTTATTACATCCACGAGTGCAAGCACTTGTACCAACAGATTTTCCTGCAAGAGTAGCTTATGGTGTCGATGTCATGCAACAGAAAATTGCCCAGGACAATCCTCACCAGTTTAGCATCCAAGACCCATATCGAACTTCTAAACAATCACTATGGGCTGATGAGAATCACATGCCAATAGTTGAAAGCCAGCCATCAACACCAGTTT
>JABUQX010082352.1:10000-12500 GCA_015478945.1 Trachelipus rathkii | reverse complement strand
CTGCAGAGTCGATGCTAAGCTACGTATCAGCTTGCTTTCGTTAGCTATATATATATATATATATATATATAATATATATAATATATATATATATATATATATATATATATATATATATATATATATATATTATATATATTATATATATATATACTATATATATATTATATATATCAGGGCGAGGCGTGGCATTTTCCAGCAGTCATCGCTACAGTTCCCGGTTTCCTATTCCTACATTATAATATAATATATATATATATATATATATATATATTATATTATATATATATATATATATATATATATATATATATATATATATATATATATATATATATATTATAATATATATATATATATATTTATTATATATACATATATATTAAGTGGGCAAAACCATTCCAAAATTTAACAGCTCTTTTTTGCTGAAAGAATGCTTTCTTATATCAAGATGGCATGCGTTCTTCTTAATTTTCTTGTTATGCCCCCTGGTCTCCCGTCCGTGCTCTACTATGAAGAATTTATTGGTCTCCGTATTATCAATTGATGTAAAAAAAAAAATTTAGAATTGTATCATGTCCCGTTTGGAGAAATCGCCTTTCTACTGAAAACATTCCTAACTCCTTCAGCCTCTCCTCATAGCTCTTTACCATCAAAACCCAGAATATCCTGTTGCTCTACTTTGCACTCTCTCTAGCATATCTAAGTCTTTCTTTAAATAAGGGCCCAAACTTGGGCAGAATACTCTATTATTGGCGCCTAACATAGCTATTATACAGTTTACTTATTACTTCTTTTGTCTTGTAAAACAAATTTGCGATTTATTATGCCCAGCATCTTGTTAGCTTTATTATATGCTTCCAAACACTGATTAAGCTACTTTCAAATTGCTGCTTATAATTACACCTATATCCTTTTCTTGGTCCACAGGTTCAAGCTTAATCCCCATTCATATCGCCCAGTTAAAACTTTTTATTTGAAAGAAACCTAGTGTGAAGAACCTTACAATTTTACTATAAAAATTTCATTTGCCACTTATCTGTCCACCAAAGAAGTTTTATCAAGATCATTTGATCTTTATACATCCTTCACTTTTCCTAACTGAGGTGGCCCCCTTTGGTATCATCTGCAAACTTAGAAAACCTTGCATTTAAGTCCAAGGTCTAAATCTTATATAATGATGAGGAACAATAGTAACCCCAGCTCTGAACCCTGTGGGACACCACTCTCCACTATTTCCTCATGATGATTTATTGCCATTTAGTTACACCACTGTTTTCTATTCCACAACTATTCTTTAATCCAACCAATTCTTGAACACATTGACCTATGTTTCACCACTAGTCCTTCTCTCTATAAATACACCATTCGCTCCTATTGGTAAATCTGACCACAATCTTATAATCTCTTAATTTCATATACTTTTCTCTCCAAACAGCTTTCATCCTCGCCCTATGCGTTTTTTTCGGCACTTTGATCGGCCTGATTGGGGGGCCTTGCGTCGATTCTACGCTAAACTATAATGGAATGACTGCTTTGACTCTGATGACGCTTCGGCTCTTCCCACTAAGGTGGGAGCTGTAATCGATTGACGGGATGAAGCAGGTTCATTCCTTCTTCGACTAAAATCTTTCTCTCCTCATAATCCATGGTCGATCGTGCATTGTTCTCTGGCCATTCAGGCTAGAACAGCGCGTATCGGAGTGGAAAAATTCTCGTTCTCCTATTCACTCTCGCTAATTTTCACTCAGCTAGAAACCGTTGCAGGGATACTCTTCGACGAGCAAAGCGGGGTTTCATCAAACGAAAGTGCGCTAACATCCTTGGTCTCCTACTTACAAATCTCTCTGGCCTCTTTGCCAAAAACATCTCTAACAATTTCGTAAAATATCTTTTGCCTCCTCTTATTCGAACTGATGGCTCTGTTGCTAACTCTTCCAACTGAAAAGGTCAATCTCTTCGGCCTTCTATTTTCCCCTAACTCAAACCTTGCGCACGATTCTGTCATTCCTCCTCCTTTTCTTCCCCTCTCAGGTGTCCTATTTTGTCTTTACCTGTGATTACATTTGATCGGATGCACGGGCTCCTGAGAAATCTATGAACATAGGGAAGGCGGGTGGCCCGGATGGCATTCCTCCCCGAGTTTTGAGGGGATGTGCTTACGTGCGGACCCCGCCCCTCGTTCAACTATATTCTAATATGTTCTCCAATATTAGCTCAAATACTAATACAATACCCCGCCCTCGTTCAAACTATAATTCTCTATGTCTCAATACTAGCCTCAATACTTAATACTAATACTACTAGGCTTCAAGTTACTTTAATTCTCTTCCATCTCTGTGTTCCCTGCTGAATTTAATCTCACTCACTTTAAAGCCTGCGTCTGGTTTTCATCTGCGTAATTTGCGCTGAATGAAACTTTGGTGTGCAACACCCCCTCCTGAATAGGGCTCTGCCCGAAACAATGACTACAGACACCTAAAAAAAAAAAAAAGTACCA
>JABUQX010082352.1:5000-7500 GCA_015478945.1 Trachelipus rathkii | reverse complement strand
TCATTAGTTATTATTTTATTATTCTCCTCCATCAATTTAACTCCTCTTTCTGCAGTAGCATTCACAACTTTTGTTTGTTTGACAACGTTTCTTGCAATACAATAACTCTCATCATGTTGCCACTCTTCCACTGATTTGCTAAGAAATGATGACGATAATCCTAGTATACTGAAAAAGGTTTTTGTAATGGTAGTCACAAAATCTTCAAGCTCCTTATTTTCAACAGGTTTTATGTCTATTTCGTCCTTCTTTGGAGGATATTGGTTCGATGATTTTACAAGAGCCTACATCATTTTTCTTTTGGTATTAAGACTTAAATCATCATCAAAAAAAGACTGTGCAACTAACTCCTCTGAGAGATACCATAAATGATTTTTTAATTTGCCTAAGGCAGCATTTGTAAGTTGTTCATTTGTACTTTTGTAGTTATGAAGTTTCTTTAGAAGACCCAGGCCATTTCGTGGAGCGCTTTCTGCGTAAGGAGCGGAAAACCAATATTCAATATAAATAGAAGCACAAAACCAACATATGTCTCTTAGTGTTCGTCCTTCTGATTCTGTTATTTTGAACTGCCCTTTGAACATAAATATTTTCAGTGCATAAATGACTTTCGCCATTTATCGGGCTCTATGATAGGTTCCAGGCTCTCTAAATTTAAAATGCCTTAGTTGGAGTTCCTCCAAGCAAGCAGATCTTCTTTAAGTTTTCTTGAAACAAAGTTTATGATCCTTTCCTTTTCTTTTTTTTGGATACTCTTCTAATACATGATATGATGTTTTATTAAACTCTTTCCACTGTGATTTGAATCTTTTAAATAGCTGAATATCAGGTCCTGATGATATCTGTATTACAGGAGATACTACTGCTTCCAATATGATCTCAGCAATGTGATGTCGACAGGGAAACCACAATAAATCTTTCTCCATCTTCTGTTCAAGTATGACGCAAGCACCGTTTTTCCTACCAGTATTTGCTACTGTTGTATCGAAACACATGCCCTTTATGCTGTATAGCAAATCCCAGTTAATCATCAATTGGTGTACTGCATTTGCAATATCTTGACCTTTGCCATGATCAAGTTTTGGGACACCAAGTAATTGATCTTGTCCACCGCCTGAAATTAGGACTGGCAATCGATCTACAATTTCGTTCCCTGTAATATCTTCGAGAAGCTTTCCATCCCAGTGTACAACCATGTGGTTATTACCTTGAAATTCCTTTTTCAGGTTTTCACTAAACATTTTCCTTGATTTCTGTCTTGCTCTACGAATCGATGAATAACTTACATTATATAGTTCTGGATCTTTGCCGACATTTGAAATCACTGGAATAAGTATGGAAGAGGCTGATCTGTCACTTACCTTAGCAACATCCAATGAGGAAAGCAGATTTTCATTAAGAATTTTCATTTTTCTGCGTGGAGGAACTTCTTTAGATGTTGAGGGCATTTCTGGTTCGAATTCATCTATCGAAGATGGCGAATCGCTACATGAACTGCTGCTGCTTGTAAGAACAGCTGTTTCTTGAAGTAAACTCGATTCGCGTGCTCTTTTCTTATCTAATTTTAATTGATTTTTTGCTGTTATCATTTTTTGTTTTTCTTCTCTTTTATCAACACCCATTATTTTACCCATTCGACCCTCTCTTTGAAGCCGTAGGAACTCTATCTTCATCGTTTGTTATTAGCTCATTAGCTTTTGCATGAGCAATATCGAAGAGTTCTTCCAATTTTTGTTGCCACTTACTCCTTTTGTAATGAAAACACGGACTTCTTCCCTTTGCTCTTTTTGAGGCCTATCCAGTCTTTATACAATGTATCCAATTTCTTCACAACATTGCATTTTTGGGTCCTCACTATTCCTGCTCGCTGCCATATTTCTATAACATCATTAACAGTAGCTATTAATGCTTTTCTATCTGTAAATTTTCTGTTATGTTTGTAATGCATTGATAATGCCATTACATCTTTCTTTATTGGCAGCTTCGTTTGACTCCGTTTATCTATTTGTTGACCAATCAACCAGATATCTGTCGATCTTCTTGTCATGTTTACACAATTACAGAACACTTATCACAATTTTAGGAAACTCGGAGAGTCATAAAAGAACACCACCAATCAACTCTGCCACAATAACACTGAACGCTGATTAACGTCTTTGAAGAATGCGCGATGTTTGTCTATATACGCGTTACAAACTAGTTCCCTTATTACTTATCTATAATAATTAATTTATTTTTATTATTGCATTAGCTTATTATATTTAGTGTCTATTTATTTATATTTGAAAACCTGTAAAAATACAATTTATGTAATATATTAAATTAATCAAATTATTTGAATATACTAATGGTTTTAAACCCTGGGCGCGACCTTTAAATATCATTGGATTGGCTTAAAATTGCCCTCAGTGTGTTTTTTATACAAATTAAAACAAATGATAAGATATCTCTAAAAATCGGCAATGGTCATATTTTTTGCATAAGTCTAATATATATATAT
>JABUQX010082351.1:5000-17374 GCA_015478945.1 Trachelipus rathkii | reverse complement strand
GGGAAAATATTCTCCACCCAGATACGGTTGTACAAGGTGAGAAGAAATGCTGAGGCGGACAGGTGGAGGTGACGTATCATTTGGTAAGAGATGCCATCCGGCCCCAGCGCTCCATCCTTGCAGGCCCTGAGGGCCTGCCGGAATTCCGCTTCCGTAAAAACGTGGTTATAAAGAGGGTCATCGCAAGGGGGGGGGTTGAGAAGTCTGAAGGAATGTAACAAAAGGCGATCAGAATGGAATGGTTCCTTGTATCTAGACTCACTGGAGCAAGTCGCAAAGTGGTACCCAATTCGTCTGCAACCGCATTACGCTGACCAGGTCCGAGTCGTGTTTAAGAACGATTGCGCGATCAATGTGTGCTTGCGAGAGATTTTCCGAAACTTGTAAACTGAATTCAAAGTGGAGGAGTCGACGGTAGAGACGCAAGTACGAAAGTAGTGCCTCCTGGTCGGTCTATTAATGGGACGAGATCTAGCTGCAGCGGCCTTAAATAATATCAAATTGGTCTGGGTTGGTAACAGTTTGTAGAATCTATAAAGGTTTCGTTTTTCTCAATTGGCATGTGCACTCTCCCAAGACCACTACGGCGTAGCAGAACGATGGCACTTCTGTGAGCGAGGAATACTTGTCACAGCAGCTCCAAGAATAGTAATCTGGAAAAACTGGAAAGGCGTCGGGAAGGTGTCAAGCGCGGGGAGGAAAGGTATTTCCATAGCCTGCCAGTACAAAGTCTAGTCTGAGCGGTCATATCTTCATGTCGAGTAAGAGGGATGCGAAGGGCTGGGACTGAGAGATATAACAAAAATTGGATAATGGTCATTCCCACAGAGCAAAGATGACCTCTCTCATAGATAGGTGTCTATGATGGAAATGGAGCCGAAGGAGATATCAACCCAAGTAGAGGAACTAGTATCAAAGCGTTTATGATTTGGTAGGCCAGTGTTCAAACATCCCGGAGAGAAACGTTGCAGACATTCAAGCAGCAACTCAGCGTTCGGAGATGTAAGATGGTCTCCCCACAGCGCATAAAGTATATTAAAATCTCCCAAAATGAGGAGAGGTTGTGGGAGTTGCATAAACAGGTTCACAAGATCCGCTTTGATACATGGAAAGCTAGGAACAAGATAGAGTCAACACAGCGTCAAGGTAGGGTTTAGGGGGGGGGCACGTGCCGCTACAGAATTGAGTGAGTTTGGAGATAGGGGATAAAAGAGACCGACTCATGGAAAATAATCGCCGCTCCCCTTCTCTCATTAGGGCCAAGACTGGCAGACACAAGAGGATCCCTGTATCCTGAAGTTTGCAGAAAATGATGGCCACAAAACTGAATCTCCTGAAGGCAGATAGCGTTTGGATGGTGAAATCCAGCAAGTCGGGCTAAAAATCTTCGAAGTTAGAATAGTAATTATGGCAATTCCATTGCAAGAATTTAGTCATGGTGGGAAATGCGATAACTATTCAAAAGATCTGTCAGTAACTCTGATAGTGATAGGTTGAATATCATCAGGGGTTTGCAAATCTTTACCTCGGCGGGTGCGAGGAATCCGCCGTTCCCCACCTGGAGGCGTCTCAAACCCAGGTGGAAGGGGAAGGTGCCGAAGGGATATGGGACGGATCGGGGTGGCATACTAGATGCTGATCTAGCAGCCACAACTGATTCGTCTCCAAAAATACGAATCAGAGAGGAATCTACATCCTCCTCTGTCGAATCCGTCAATCTAGGGGCAACAGAAGTCACAGAGGTACCAGGATCGTGACCCATCGTGTTGGGGATACAAGGTACCCCACCAGTGCCCTCAATTGGAAGGGTGGGGCCACCTCAGACACATGATCAGAGCTCCGGACAGCGTCGGTGGAGGATATTTGTTCCAGTAGAGAAGGAGAGAGGGCCGAGTCAAGGCGGTTGATGATCCCCTTATCATTTCCCTGGTGTCGGACGCAAAGAGACGGCAAAATCCGGATAGTGAAAGACTAACATCTGGAGGGACCGTTGTTACCTCCGAAGATAAAGTACAAATGTCGGATTGGGGAGCAATACAGGGAAGTATATTAACCGGCTCATCCCTACGAGTGTCCTCCCGTCCCATACAGTGGGAAGGGTTAGAAAAACATGAATCGATTGTAATATTCATACAGGAATCTGGACAGGATTTAGAATCACTAGAATAAGCGGGAACGAATGGTTAGGCACGGTAATGTCCGTTAAAAGTCATGAGAAGGCAGAGGCAGAACACTGGCAGCACCCAAGTCCCGAGCACGCGTAGAATGACGGACCCGTTTTGAAGAAACCGTGGAAGTAGACTTCAAAAAAGTCGCAACCCCGATGTTGAAAGGAATAGGCTCGTCGTGGGGAAAAGATTCCATCTTAATGAGGGACCAGAAAATTATTCGGGGGTGACTAGTGTTGATCTCTTACGGGAAATACGTTTCCCAATGGGACCAGAATAAATATCCTGCGCGGTAGATGTGGAGGAAAGCGATTCCAGCTAAGAATGTACGGGCAGCAGGGAATGTGTGGCCGTAGGAGGTGCATGGATGTCAGCGATACATTCTCCACGGGTCAAAAATGCCTATTCAGGGGACATACGTCTAGAATGAACGCGGGTCATGCAGGGTGGGGAAAGTTTATTCCTGGTAAAGACGGTGTAGAACTGCTGTGCCGAAGAATAGGAACCTTCAACACAGGTGTGTCAAAATTCGGGTAGGTAGGAAGAATGGGTGAATTCAAGCGTGGAGAACTATTCAAACATGCCCCACGAGAGCGAGTTGTATTGCTAGGGGGACGCGCACCCGCTTGAGCAAAAGAAATAGGAAGATGAGACTTCTTCTTCTTATCCAGGGGCGTCGCCTCACAAGGATCCAATTTGTGAAGAGCACACTACTTTAAGATTTCTTTCTCCAAAGTAAAGAAGGGACAGTGGACAGACGAGGTGGAGTGTGGACCCTTGCAGTTGGGACAACAAAGAGGGTTATTACAAGGGGTGTGGAGAAAACTCCCACATTGTGAACAAATTGTTTATGGGGATCTACAGTATTTTTGGGGGGTGGCCAAATTTATGACACTTGAAACACCTCCTCGGAAAGGGGATGTAAGTCCGTGCCGTGTTCATAGTAAAGCCTAGTTTAACTTGGTTGGAGGGATTGGCACACTGAAGGTAAGTAGGAGGCCAGCTAGGGCTTGACAATGATGGATTCTCCCTGTCGGGGGGGGGGAGGGGGTAAAGAATATCGTCCGCTGTATCCGAACGGAACTCCATACCGTATATGGTACATTTCGGTGTATTATGGACATCGTCAGGTTTTGGAGATGGTAGAGATTTCCCTCAAACGGAAGAGAGAAGTCGGTAATTGGCTCTGCGTAATTTGAACCATTCGTCATTGGTGTCGCCCGGACCTCCCGAGGATGGAGAGCTGCTTCCAAAGCGTCGCTGAGGAAGCTGCTGGCCGTCAGTGATTGGGGCGTAGCGGAACTTAAATAAAAAGAGGATAAGATAAAAACCCAAAACAACCGGAGAAGGGTTCGAGAGCGCAATCGTAGTAGCTTGCGTGTTATGTTGATGTCGCCCGGTAATATAATAATTTAAGAAATTTAAATAGACATACAAATAAGAAAAATGAAATACCTATTCTTTGAATGTTTTCTTTTCAAATGCTGTAAACAATCCATCCTTTACTGATAATTTTATAAATGCACAGTTTTTGGACGGGCATTTATGAAATTGGCAAATGCCTGCCCACTGGGCATTTGCCCAGCGTACATCACTAAGCCCGACAGATGGAGAAGTTTGCCTTCTTTAGAACCATATTTTCCTTTTTCAATTTCATAAAAGTAAACACTGACGGAACAATTACACCTCAATAGATAAACACAAAAACAATAAAATAAATATTGAATATAAACAATAAACGTCCTGAGAGCGTAATCGTGGAAACTGCGCCCATCACACGCCCAGACTTATAAATCTCCTCCCCAAAACCCTACCCCATTGGGTAGGCTGTGGGCGTGGTCTCGGAAAAGCCCTCCGGAGCTCCGCGTCCAGTCCCTAAGATGGCAAAATAGTAGACGTGCACCACACTGATAAGACGCAAAGCCAAAGATTATATACACCCAAGTGTGGGACAATAAAAAATGACGTACCGAAAGTAAACTCTGGAAATGGCAGAAAGGGCATAAAGGGGGATGCTTCCTTGCCATAAGATAGCTAAGTGTCATCTTAGTATGGTCAATTCGCAAACGGAGCCAGGACCACCTCCTGGTGCCGACTCCGGCGAAAGGACGATGGCCAATCCCCAGGAGCGGCTTTAGGCTACGCAGTTTGGCACCACGATGATCTTCTCCGATCAACACTCCTCCAACAAGCGAGGAAGCCCTGTTCTGAGTCGGGAAAAGAAATCAGCAGCTGGGAGGTGTTCCAGCAAGATGGATGGCCACAAGTAAGTATCGTCGACAGGTAATTTTTCAGGTGGCGGCGTGATAGGCCGCTTTGTCAACCAATTCGTTACCCAGGATACCCACGTGAGATGGGACCCGGCAAAATGTCAAACGCTTGTGTCGAGCATGCAGCATACATAGAAACCTTTGGATGATGGAACCAAAGGATGTCTGGTCGTTCGATTTTGTAGTGCAAGAAGAACACTCTGCAAGTCAGAAAAAATCGTATACGTGTCAAGCAGATTTAATGTCAGAATCCTATTAATAGCAAAAGTCAGCGCAACTAACAGCAGTTAAAAGGACGCGACGCGTCAGAAGGGAGGACGTGGGACACAGTAAGGTTTGGAAAGACTGCTGACGCACCCACACCACCCTCTCGCCCTTTGAACCGTCGGTGTAAATGCTCACAGAGATCCTATAAAAGCCAGGTGAGAGGAAAGAAGCCTTCAGTAGAGACGGTGGTCTCCGGAGGATTTTGATAAGGCAGACAACCTCATGCACACCACAGGTGGTGCCAATAAGGGCAGACATCATCGTAGTCAAATTGTAAAACAGCCCGCACAGGGAGGCGGAAAAACGGAAGACAAAAATAGTAATATAAAATAACGAAACAGAACTAGAATAGCATAATAAAAATAAGGAGAGGAGCAAGCAAGAAAAAAAATTGAAACTGGCTCTTCGCAGACACAGTGACTGTGACCCCTCTTGACGTCAACGAGAGAATCTTCGTGCAGGGTGAAATTAAAACATTAAAATTTAAAGCCAAAGACATTAAATGATGGTAAATAAAAATGTTCCAAATAAGGTTTATTGTATAAACTATATTTAGGAAATGCAAAATGCAACCACCTCCCTCCCTATTATCAAATCATAAAATTATTAATGTTGCAATATGTAGAATAAATAAAACATCACACCCTCTTACTTATAAGCGTCCCTATCAGACAGGTCTTAACATGTTTATTATATTATTATTACTCTTTAATAAAACTTCATTAGCACACATATTTAGGAGGGAACTGCAGACTTTAATATTGCTAACCTAACTCTATCTTTCGTAATTCATAACTTCAACACCATACAACAAATTGCCCGTGTGTGTTTAACATGTGTATTTGTCTTCAGTGCTCCTATAACTAGTTTATAGCTTGGAGCGGCCACGACGAATTTGTCTTTTTAAAATTTACTTTTTTTCATTTGTTCAAAATATTAGATTATCTGCAAACTTATGTAAATTTGAATTTTTTAGTTTAGTTTTAGTTTTAGTTTTCATCTCTCAAAACTTGAAATTCACATATAGTGAAAATTGAACATTTTTACGCGAGTTTATATATATATATATATTATATATATTATATAATATATTATATATATATTATATATATAGATATATAATATATATATTATATATATATATATATATATATATAATATATATATATATATATATATATATATATATATATATATATATTATATAATATATATATATATATATATATATATATATATATACATATAATATATTTATATATATATTATATATATATATAATATATATATATATATATATATATATATATATATATTATAATAAACATATTTTTAAAGTTGATAATAATATATATATGTATAGGTGAATATGGTTCATATGGTATTGGTGACTATGGTCCATATGGTATAGGTGACTATGGTTCATATGGCCGAAACTTCTTACTTTTTGGGTGAGGAATTATGTGAGAAACTTAGATTCAATAATAAATCTTAGTTTCGATATATAAAAGTTCTAAATAAGGAATTCCTTTAAGCTAGCTGGAAACCCCACAAGAATGGCGCATTCCCGACGGTGAACCACTTCTAAAATGCATAAAAATTATACGATGTATAACAGGTGGTTTTGAGGTGGTGGGAGAAATGAGAATTGGTAGGAAGGTGATTGATTTCTGTGAAGAGAGAGGTATGTGTGTAAGTAATGCGCTTTAACTCGAACTTTTATTAAAAAATATACGATAGTTGGTGTAATTCGAGATGGTATCGAAGTGAAAAGTGTATTTGATTTTGTTTTGGTGAAAAAGAGATGGGAAGTTATGTGTTGGATGTTAAATCAGTTTAGGGGTTTAGGAATGCGGGATTATCCCGATCATTATGTTGTTCGTTGTAAAATTAAGTTAGTTGGGGGCTGGATGGAGAGGAAGGTGATCGAAAGGAAGTAGGTAAAATTTAAGAGTGAGAAGTTAAGTGAGCCAGACAAGGTAAAGTATGTAAGAGCGCTCGCTAGTGAAAACGGTTTGAATGTGAACAAGTTGATACGAACAAATCTGGGGGCAAATGAAGAAGTAATGGTTAGTTAGTGCAAAGGGAAGTTATGTGGATGTGGCTTAAAGTAGGAAGAGAATGTTAACAGTGAAAGGTGGAATTGAAGAGGTGAATGAAGAGTGTTAAAGGTAAAAAAGAAGCGTGGTTGAATTGTCTAAAAGCAAATGATGAAGTTTCAAAAAAAGGATGCTTGGAATTATATAAGGAGAAAAAAGAAATTACTTAAAGGTGTATACGTAGGAGGAAAAACAAAGAGGTAAATGAACAGTTTGGAAGGAGGATGAATGAGGACTTACAAGGGAATAGAAGCTCTTCTGGAAGGAAAGCGCAAAAGGTTATGAATGAGAATAAGGGAGAAGAATCTGCTTAGAATAATGAATAGCGGATGTGCTTTTGTAACTGATGAAATGGGTGTGAGAGGAGATGTGGAAAAGAACACTTCGAAAATCTGCACAATAATTAACAGTAATGAAGAGGTGATAGTGTAATGTGTTGGGGTTTTGATGGTGCAAGAAGGAATAGGTTTTATTTTGGGAATGAGGTATTTTAGTAAGAGGAGGTAATGGGTAGAGTGAAAAGTTGAAGAATGGGTAAATCTGCAGCAGGTATAGATGAAATTAACTGGTGAAATTGATCAAGAACGGAGGCGAGATTTGGATTGATGGATTTTGAAGTTGTGCAATAAAGCGTTTATAGAGGTTATAGTTCCAAGGGATGGAGGAGAGTGGTATGGTACCCTGAATAGTGGTTAAATAGTTAAGGGAGAAAAGGGAACTGTAGGAAATTATAGGGGGAATAAGTTTAATTGAGTGTTGTGTAGGGAAGATATATGCTTGGTATTTTGGTCGAAGAGTGCTTCGAGTGACTGAGGGACTGATGGTGAAGAAAAAAGTGCATTTTAGAAGTGGTAGAGGGATTTGTGGATCAAATCTTTTACATTGAAACAAAATGATTTGAGAAAATGAGGGAGAATAAGAATTAAATTGTATTTAGTTTTATGGATTTGCACAGGCCGTATGATAGAGTAATAGGGAAGGTTTATGCAGGTGTTAAGAGATATATGGTGTTGGTGGTAGGTTCTGAATGGAATCAAAAGTATGTATGACGATACTTGAAGCGTGGTAAGAATAAATGGTGTCAATGGTGAGTGGATTAGGATATTAAAAGCGGAGTAAGACAGGGTTGTGTTATTTCTCCTTGGTTAAATATAAATTTGTATATGAAAACGGATGGGGTTATGAAAGGAATTCGAGGTGGGGATAGCAGGTAATGGTGTTAGAATGGTGGAGAATGGAGTTGAGGGTGGAGGGTGCCCACCTATTATATGGCGGATGATTTGTTCTGTGTGGCGTGAATCTTGAGAGAGTTTGAGAGGATTGGTAGTAGAGATTTTGGCAGGGTTTGAAAAAGGAGGGGCTTGAAGTAAACGACGCGATAAGAGTAAGGTTATGGTTGTGAGTGGACCACTTCCTCAGTGTGAAGTTATGTTAGATTGTGAGCAGCTGCGAACAAGTGTCTGAGTTTTAAATATTTAGGGTATATGTTGGATGAAAAGGGAACGGACGAATGCAGAGTATAGTAGGAAAGTGTGAATGGCAGGAAGGTGCTGGTTGCAATTAAATCGTTGGATGAATGTAAAAGGACTAAGTTCTTGAGTGTGCTAGGGTTTACATGAGGTATGTTGTTACCTGTGTTATTGTATGTAGTGAGACTATGGTCGGAATAAGAAGTATACAGATCTAAAGTTCAATGTGTCAGATGGACAATCTTAGGGGTGTGGCTAGTGTGAGAAGAATTGATAAAGTGAGGAATAACGTATTAGAGAGTGGTGTGGTCGTGAAGAAAGGGCTAAATGAAGGAAAAAAATGAAGTATGTTTGAGATTGGTTTGGTCATATGGAAAGGAATGAATGATAGGTCGGTTGGTTAAGCGGATTGTTATAGTGGCGAGTGTGTTGGGGAACCGACCGGCTTGGGAGACCGTAAGAAAAAGTGGATTGAGTCAGTAAAGGAATGTTGAAGGAGAGAAATGTGGAGTTTGGTAGAGGGCGAGAAGAAAAAGGTGTATAACAGGAGTGTAAGGTGGCGGGGATTGTGAGGGGGTATGGTTGTGACACCTGGCCAAGGGATGAACCCTTACATTGACGATCTACCATAGTGAGGGTCCATCGCTGCTCCCCATTGAAGCTTTAGGTGTGGATTTCTGAACTGCCGATGAGTCCCACTAATATGGTACTGATGGGCGTAAGGCTGGGCTTTCTTTTCGACTTGTGGTAATGTTTCTTCTACTGCTTTTCGTTTCCGATGCCCGTCGCGCACCTTACTCCCATGCTTGGGAAAATATAAGGAAGATAAAGAAAAGAAAAGAAAGGAATTAATATATATATAATATATATATATTATATATATATATATATATATATAGTATATAATATATATGAATATATATATATATATATATATATATATTATATATTGTCACCTTCCGTTCTTTTCTTTCATTTGAGTGTTGCGGACCGGCCTCTCACGTGATCAAAATCTCGTTTCTTTTCTTTGCTAGAACTACTCCGCCATCTTCCCCTTGCCAAGAGATTTTGAATATTCGTCTTTCCAACTTTAGAATACCTCTTGTGATAAAAGATAATTTGCCAACACATTTTACAAAGTGTTTAGTGAGCACCGCTGACTATTTTGAATGTGTTTTGTGCTCTGAAAATCTTCGGTATAACGTATTCTCTCGAATGTAAACAAGGTGAGCTATTCGTGTAATATTTTCTAAACCTAATTCTTATATGCCACCTTTATTTTTGTGCTACTATTTGATCTCGTGTTCTGCGGCATTTTTATATTTAGTGAAAAATAATCAGTGATTGATACTATTTATTATGCATTACATTTTATTTAAATTTAAGTAACTTTTTTATATATTATTGGTTCACATAAGAGAACCTACGCGCAAAAATTATTAATTAAATATAATAGTCTCCCCTTGATAGAAAATGCCAATAATTAAGAGAGAACGGATTTTTATGCGTAACTCTTACATTTCATATTGTAACCATATTATTATTATTATTATTATTATTATTTTTGTTAATTGTTTTCAATATATTAATTATGTATATTATTCTGTTAATATAGATTCTGACCCGAAACGTTGCCTTTTTATCATCCAAGCCTTCTTCTCAAGTTACTACAAACGTAACAGTGGTAACCCTGGAGTTTTTAACCCTGGAGTCTTAATCGGAGTGCTGACGTCGTCCATCCCGGCATTCCTACAGCTACAAGGATCCACACGCATCCACATCATATTCATATTTCTTTTACGATAAAAAAAAAAATTTTAAATAATAATAGGACGAATTCCTGTCCCCTTTACATTTTCATTTAATTATTTTTACATTCTTTTGGCCCGTAAAAGCGGCCGCATATATATTTTTATTCACCATTTATATATTTATTTGTATAATTTAGTGCGTCTTTTGGTCTCTGACCATTATATTCCTTATATTTAGTGTATGTAAGTTGCATTTTTAGCACATTTTATTTCGCTATTTTTCTTCAAAAATTTTTATTTTTTTTACAATCTTACATTATTAATATTTATAAATTATGTCTCCTCCTGATGCTGCAAACACCGACAACATCAATGTGATATCGCAACAGCCTGCTCCAGACAGGGAATCATCTAGTACCTATACTGGAAAATTTGTAAACAATGATTTAGACCTAACATTTACGCTACTTGAGCTCCAGCTCGAGTCTACAAATGAAATTGCTCGCTTTCGGGCACTCTTAAATATATTACCTGTCCCCATTTTGCAGCGCCTGAAGGACATTTTACCTTCATTGCATTCCCACAACCAGCCCTATACTCAGCTTAAGTCAGAACTCTTAAACCGTCTTGGAGAAACAGATGCTGAAAAAGTAAAAAAACTTTTGACTGGTGGTTCTCTTGGCGATAGATTACCGTCAGTTCTATTATCTGACATGCTCAATCTTCTCGACGGCCCTCCCGTGGGTAACTGCATACATATTGTACGTCATCTTTTCCTACAGAAACTTCCTACAGAGATGCAGTTGCGATTAGCAACGGTTGATCCAAATTGCTCGCTGCAAGAACTTGCAACTTTTGCCGACAGAGTTTGCAAAGCGAAACCAATTACGACCGCAGACATACCTTCACAAATTTCGCATATCTCGGATTACACCAGCAATGCTAACTTAACACCAGCGTCTCTTTCGCATGTAAATGAGTCAGTCAACGCAATTCGCCAACCGCCGCCCACTGAAAATGCTTATATTGTGTCCCAACTTCAAGTGTTGCAGAACACTATAATGGATTTGACCAACAGAATTCGCTCATTGGAGACGCGTTCCACTGTTCCTAATCCTTACGTCCCTCCTCCCCTTCCTGTAGCTCAACAACATCCTTATCCTCAACAACAATATCCTCAACCTCAACAGTATCCTCATCCTCAATCCTCTCATCATCCTTATTCACAACCTCCTTCATATCCCCAGCCTCCCCCCAATACTTCAAACACTTACTCTGCTTCTGCTTACAATTACGGTCATATCTCTCGCTCTCCAACTATGCAACGACGTTCATATCGTCGCTCACCTACTCCTTCGCGTCAGTTCGCCTCTTCTCCAGTTACTTCTCAGGCCTTGGTTCAGTTTCCGTCACATAACCAGCAGGGTATTTGTAGAAATCACCAACGTTTTGGAGACCAAACACGGTCATGTCTTAAGCCTTGTACTTTCGAGAATTTAAACTCCAACACCACTCCGTAAATTCGCTTGGGGTGGTCTCAAAAGCGTCAAACTTACTTTGTGTTTACGATCCCTCCACCAAACTATCTTATCTCGTAGATTCCGGGAGCTCAATTTCAGCTGTACCACGTTTCCATCCTCCAGAGAAACTCATGCTCCAGAAGCTTCGGGCTCCTTTACGCGCCGCCAACCGGCCACCACCATCAACACTTATGGTACCAAACGACTCCATTTAACACTTTCGTTCCGTCGTGACTTTATATGGGACTTCACGATAGCCGACGTCACTTTACCAATAATAGGTGCCGACTTTCTGTCACACTTCAACCTTCTTGTTGACTTGAATCATAGCCGCATCATTGATTTTGAGACACATTTCTCATCCGCTTGTATTCGTGCGTCCGCATCCATCAGTGGCATACATCTTTCTCCATCTAATAATATTTTTGAATCATTATTAATTACCGATTTTCCAGAGCTTCTTTCTCCAGTCTCCAAGTTTCCTCCAGTGAAACACAATGTCGTTCATCACATTGAAACTTACGGCAGACCTCCACATTCTCACGCTCGACGTCTTGCACCGGATAAACTCAAAGCGGCAAAGTTAGAATTTGAATCTCTCTTAGAGAAGGGCATCATCCGACCTTCAAAGTCAGACTATGCCTCTCCCTTGCATATGGTACTCAAACCCAATGGAGATTACCGCCCAACCGGCGACTATCGCTGCCTGAATGCGATCACCCGCCCGGACCGTTATAATGTACCTCATTTACAGGATTTCACATCCCACCTCTCTGGTTGTACTATCTTCTCAAAGATCGATTTAATTTCCGCATTTTTTCAAATTCCTG
>JABUQX010082350.1:32500-39974 GCA_015478945.1 Trachelipus rathkii | reverse complement strand
TATATCATTTATATATATATATATATATATTACTATATAATATATATATATATTTATTATCTTATATATATACTATATATATATATATATTATTATCTTATATATAAATAATATATAATACTATATCTATATATATATACTCAATATGCCATTATATATCAATTATCTATATCTTATTATCTACTCTATTCCATTATATATATATTATACATATATATTATATATATATATTTGATCTTCCTATATACTACCACTACCCACATTTCCTCCTGGCTATTTCACTAATATATATAATCATTACCTATATTCACTTTGTGGAGTGACTACTATTGAGTAGTAGGTTCTAGTTACTAGTTTGCGTACTCTTTATATATACTTCACCTACCTACCCACAGCAAAACGAGGTCCCTTAGTTTGATAACACACATCTAAACACCTGTAGCAATATCTTAGAGGACATACTTCTTTCTCACCACACGTTTCTTCTCTTCTTAAACGCGCGCAGACGAAAATAACAGGTGCGTAGAGCGCTGGTTACATTGAATTCTCAGTTTAAATCAAACAACAAAATTCCAAATCCTGCACACTAGCTTCACAACCAACGCACCCACTCACTAACAAGATATAACAAAATCATTTACAAGAAGAGCGCTTCTTTAATCTAGCGCTTACGTAAGTCTCGGACTCTCTTATGTCCGAAAATCCACCGAGTCATAGCCCCCATTGTTATTCATTACATACAATCAGTCGCCCTATATCCTATATATCTCATTATACTGTATAATTGATATAATTATCATATTTACCTATACTCCTATAATAACTACCTATCTATTATATTAACTCATCACTAATATTATATATCACTACTATATATATATATATATTCTACCTTCTCACCCCTTAACTATCACTATTATACTATATATATATATATTATATTATATATATATATATTATATATATATACATATATATATATTTATATATATATACCCTATATATATATAATATATATATATATTACTACCCTACTGCTATATCTATATATATATATACTAACTTATATACGTATAATCTCATTTATTATTATATATATACTATATATATACTATATATATAAATATATACTATATATAAGTACACGGAACAATCTTCTCTCCTATTCTATTTCCTTTGATAATTGCAAAGATCAATATTCTGTTCTACCCCTTCTCATTCTTCAATTCTTTTCTTTTTTTTTTTTTTCTTTTTTTTGTCTTTCCGATTTTTATTTTTTTTTTTTCTTATCTTCCTTTTCCTTGAATTACCCAAAGAGTCGGTTTGACCTCGCCACTTTCTTGTTATATTTGTGTCCTCAATCGACAATTTTAACTCGAATTTGATTCGAATTTGTTTGCTTGTAACGCTCTTTCTTCAATTTCCAGTGTTTATTAACTCTAAAAAGTATCTATATGCTTTTATATGTAATATCCACAGCTTTATACTACTATATTAATATATATATCATTAACATATTAACTATACTATCTATAATAATATATATATATAATATATATTTATACCTATATATATATATATATAATATATATATCATTATATATATATACTATATATATTATATATAATATTATTATATATATTACCAGTTCACCTCACCTACTCGCACGTGGCTCGAGGCAATTTCAAGGAAGAGGCAGAAAATAAAATTATACTGAAAAAATTCGCCAATCCAAGCCCAAGTCTTAAGGCAAAATCTCTCAGGCGAGAGCAAGACGTGGGCTTTAAAGAGGGGAAGATTAAATGCAGAGAGAGAAGTAAGATTATACAGTTGGAAAAACAGAAAAAAGGCAAGGATAGTTCCACAAACAAAAGTAGCTGAAAGAAAGAGGCAGCAACAAACGACAAGCTGGGGTTTTCAATTACTCACCTCTAATATTCGTGACAGAGCAAGGCACCCCTTTGTGATACGAGGGAAACGCAAGGGTGCTGGATATGCGAGACGGTCAACTCCCCCGACATGCTGTCCCTATAATACTATGGAAAAAGAGATAGTGCGCCAAGGCGCGTCGGCGAGATAAAGGATGTCTAACGGAGTTTTGAAAACAGAAGGGGAACAGTTTATTAAAGTATTCTTTAGACTTTTCAACGCCTATCCATTGATGGGTGGAGCCCGGAGCTACCAATGTGAGACAGCTCCATACAAGTGGCGAATAAGGCCCTTCGAAAATCGATTGTAACTTGTTCAGGAGCGAAAAAACACTTCCCACAACCTGCAGAACTCCTTAGCTTCTTTGAGGCTCTCCTTTAGCAACCTTGTAAATATGAGGTTTCTTCTAAGACAATATTTGTTGTTTATGTTGAGACCAGAATGATTTATGTTATTCAACAGGTGTGACGTAGAGCGTCGAGAAGAAATAGCGAGTGGGTAGTTGAGTTTTTTATAAAGAGTTGATATTTTTTAACAAGATTCTCGGTGACCTCACCGGGAAATCCCATCCAGATTCAGCAGATTAGAATCGGAAAGTTAAGAAGACGAAAGGCAACTCTAAGAGAAATAGAGTTGTCATATCTTAATGAGCTAGAAAGAATGGAGAGTGGTTCATCGGCTAAGTGAACAGGAAGTAACAGCTGGGACGAGAATATCGTTGAATGAAAAGTAGGAATGAAAGTTGGAGATTAGAACACACACAAATTAACAGAAAGGAGGAAAGGGACGCTTCAATCAACGAGGGTTGAAATGGAGCGATCGAGAACACTAGAACAAGATATTCAAAGAAAGTAAGAAACCCAGAAGGAAGGGAGCTTAGAGAGCAGTGCGCGTTGCCATAAAGCAGCCGATCAAAAGCAATAGATATGTCAAGCACCATTAACGCAAGGCTCCCCATACGTCCCAGAGGCAGAAAGACCAATAAATCAGTTAGATAGGATGTATGTCACCTCCATGTCTGGTTAACGCTCGAGCGTCGAAAGCGCATACTGATGATGAAGAAAGGAATTGAGACTCCAGATGATGCTAATGGAATGAGAGTTAGAAGAGTTTCAAACAGATTTTAGATAGGAGGAGAGTCAAGTGAGAGCTATAGGGCGATAGTTTGAAGGATCAGAGCGGCTACCTTTTCTCTGGATCGGGATCCTCCAGCACTGAGGAAAAGCATTAGTATTCTAGGACATAGAGAGTAGAGTTGACACGAAGCGACAGGAGCCAGTCACGCAGCACACCCCTCAACAACACGGGGAGGAATGCCACTCGGGCACTAGCCTCCTGGCGTTCATTAGATCTCTAGGATCTCAAGGCACCCGATCCATACGTGATGATTCACTTAGGTAAGATCATGGGAACCTTGATGAGAGAAGAAGCTATGGAGGAGATGGTCTAGAATCGTCAGTAGAATTGAATGTAAGGAGGCGGGCCGAAGTCTGCATCTACCGGGATTTCGGCCTTTTCAGAAGGAGAGTTAGCTACAGAACCGTCAGAGCAAATAAGGGGAGGAAAGCCAGATTAACAAAAGTTGTTAGAGTGTTTTTGGCACGAGGCCAGAAATTTTTATATGTAGAGAACCAAATCAGGTTGGCAGCACTTTTTTTTAGTGAAAGTGGCGCTAGCCTTTGAATAGTAATCCCTGCAAACACGATTCCGAGCAGAATGAAAATTGGTAGGAGTGTATAGAAGAACGAGTTTTTTCCATGCCCCGATGCGAAATGTCTCTCTCCTGAGTGTGATGCTCGAAATATCTAGTATCGAACCATGGAATTTTAGGGATAAAAAGATTTTTAGTTGAAAGATGGAATGAACCTGTTTCACTCCTCCGCCCCGTTCGGCGATTAATCTGGCCCCACTTATCCTTTAGACGGTGACGAAGCCCCCCTCCGATTAAAGCAGGCATTCATATCCAAGATTAGTTTAAGCAAAAAATCGATACGCAATGCCTCCAATTAGCCCGATTAAAGTGCCAGAAATTATCGTTCAGGGAATGGTAGGAGCGCTGGTAAGACAAAGTATATAATTACAGAGGCTACAATGATTGTTAGGTCAGGGTTTACCAATATCAAATGAGAAAAGGGTGGGGGGGGGGTTGGCGTGTTGTATTTCTAACGAGAAGTGAGTAGTGGTGAACATAAAGGCAAGCGTGTTCAATGAATTTGGTTTAGGTCGATCTGAGGAATATGCTGTAGGTCTAACTGTTCCAGAATCGCATTGAGAATACTGATGTTTTCGCCTCACTCCAGCCTGCCATAGTGTTAGAGAGCCCAACCACTCAGTGTGGTGTACGTTTAAATCCCCTAAATAGAGGACCTCGGCATTTGGATGGAAATAGGTAACATTCTTATGAGAAGAAGTAAGATAGTCAAAAGAACGTGGAAATCTTTTCCATTAGGAGAGCAGCTGCAGAAACCAAGAAGAAAATGTAATAGTACTTATGTTAGAAAGATTTTAAGAAAATAGATCATTCGAAAGTTAAGGTAGATTCATTAATATATATATATATATATATATATTATATATATATATATATATATATATATTATATATATATAATATATAATATATATATACTTATATATACTACTATAAAATATAAATATATATTTATATATAAATAAATCTAAATTTATATTTTTTATTTTTTTTTTTTTTTTTTTTTTTTTTTTTTTTTTTTTTTTTACAGAGATAAACACTTATCACATCACGGGCAGAAGCCCCTAAATCAAGGAGGAGGTGTACTCATTTAACGTCCGAACAGGACGGAGCCAAGCCCAAGGAGAGAATATAGCTCACATTCTCACACCCGACCAGTTGCGAGAAACCTGGACCTACGCCTTTGATTGGAAGAACGTGCCTCTAACAACTGAAGCTATCGGGCGCCTTTTTTTTATATATAATAAATAAAATATTAAAAAAATAAACATATATATAACACATATACATACATACATAACTCATATACACTAACCTAAATACATATATCACATACACAATATATATATACAATATAAATATCACTACTATTATTAATACTATCATATTCATAACTATCATTATATTATTATTATGATGCATTGCACTATGTTTTAATATTATATATGTTTATAGCTTACACAATATTTCACAATATATTAACATTATTTACCACTATTCACTATATTATAAATTTTCATTAACTAATTTAACTCGTATTTATTATTATTTAGTGCATTATCACCTCTGTTCAGCAATCACTGTTTATACTTATTAGATAATGTTTGCTAAACTATAATATTTCAACTACTGTTAATATTTTTTACTACTATTCCACCATATTTTAAATAAATTAATCATTACATATATTATTATTTATTACACTACACCAAAATCACTGTTATTTACTATTTTAGTATGTTAAATCGAATATAATTCACCACATTCGCGGAAAGGATAAATGTGTAGAAATGGGTTTTCCATGCCCCTTGCTACCAGTGAAAGAGAGATTTGGCAAAATTTGGACTTCATGATGACTCGCGTATAGGACTGGAAACGCAGACCTCCACCTCTGGGCAATTTAGTGTATTTAATACAACGTCGATAATACTGTGATAGTAGTAGTTTGGTCGTACTTGCAACGAATTCCGAAAATAATGATTTGAAAAATTATTGAAGCTGAGAATACACAGATTAATGAAATAAAAATTAAATGTTTAAAATTTTTAACATTTTTAAAATCCAAAAATTTATCGTAATTTTCTTTTTCCTTGAAATTTCTAGCCACCATGAATGCTTTCTTTCTCACTCTCTTCTCTTAAAATATTCCAATAAAATCTTCAGTAGATTCCCAGATGACTTCATTTCTTCAATAAATCGCCTCTGACTATCCTCTTTCTTTCCACTCTCTCTCTCATTCTGGTCCTCTGTACTTTCGCCTCCCCTCTGAGTTTCCACTGAGTCACAATTCGACTACTGTATAAACTCATGTTTTTATCTCATCTATATGATAACTATAGAGAAACATACAAAAATGGTTTTATACCATCAATATATATTAATATAATATATATATATAATTATATATATATAGTTATATATACCTATATATATTAATACCGGTATCATATATATAATATTTTCTTAGGAATATTTGATATTCTTTTTTTTATTATTTATACTTTAATTTATATAATTCATATTATATTGACTGTTTGTATATCTCGATTTGCTGTTTTTTTTTTTTTATGTTTTTATCTTATCTGGCTTTTTTGTTTGTTATTTGTTCTTGTGTATGTTTTTTTTTCATTGTCTTCTATTATTGTTTTTTTTTTTTTTTTATATTTTCGTTTTTTTTTTTTTTTTTTTTTTTTTATTTTTTTGTCGGTTGTTTTTGTTATGTTATTTATTAGTTTTTTTTTATATTCTTATTTTGATTTTCTACTTGTGTTTCGTGCTCGTATCTCTTTTGCCGTTGCTTCTTTCACAATGGTTGACCTTTTTTTCCACCCGGATTTGGTATTTCTCTCTGGTCTGCTTTCTGGCTTTTTTTTGCCTCGGCTTTCTTCCTTTGGTCACCTGCTGGCGTGTCATTGCCTTTACTGTCTGCGTTTCTCATATGCCATCTCTTCTATCTCTCCTGTTCTCTTTTCTCTCTTCCGTTCTTCCCTTTCTTCCACTGTCCGAGGCTTCCCTTTGCCGTTTCTTGTCCCCGGTGGGTCTTCGCGTGCTTTCTCTCATCCAGGGTGTTGGTCAGCATATTATCCATCCTCTTGATCCCACCTGTTGCACCACCTACTTCTGGCTACGTCTGGCGACAGGTTTTATCATGCTTCGCACCGGTGCCGGCGACTCCGCTATTTACTATTCCTACTCCCTCGGCGTTGTTTCCCTTCCTTCTCCCCACGGTCTCTACTCCCTCCCATTTCTCTTTCTTTCGCTGGCTGTTGGTTTCCTGCCTCGCTGGCTGCGCGCCGCCTCTCCTCATCCCCGCCTTCCACCTCTCTGACTATCAGTGGTGCTTAGCTTTATTAAGGGTAGTTCTGCTGCGTCCGGCGGTTGTTATATATATTATATATATGATATATATATTATATATATATATATATATATATTATATATATATATATATATATATTATATATATATATATATATATATATATATATATTATTATATATTATATATATAATATATATATTATATATATATATATATATATATATATATATATATATATATATATATTATATATATATATATATAACGTATTTTGATATATATATTATATATATAATATATATATATAATATATAATAGTATATTATATAAATATATATATATATATAGATATATATATATATATATATATATATATATATACTTACTATATATAATATTATATAATTATATATATATATATATAGTATATACATATATATATAGGGGCCATAATAAACAATTTAATAATAATAATAAATCCATAATAATAATAATAATAAAATAATAATATAA
>JABUQX010082350.1:0-7500 GCA_015478945.1 Trachelipus rathkii | reverse complement strand
CTGTGTATTTTATTATAGTGCTAACGCTGATATATGCCCATCAATTACTTATCCAATTGTTTAATGAAAATCATATTTGTCCTTGTCATCTCACTATCATAATAAAGCAACTACGAGGAAAGTACCTATCAATTAACCCCCCCGATTGATGAATGCAAGTTCATTAATCCTATGATTGTCGAAGTGATTTCGGCCTAGACATCATTTGGTAACCCCAGGAGCGACAGGGGGCTAAACCCCCTAATTGGAGTCAGATACATTAAAAATTGAAAAAAAAAAAAAAACGTTACTTTCTCGTTTTAATTGCTTCAAATAGTGAGATGTGGATAAAGTAAATAAATTATTTGAGTCAAAATTAATAACGTGAAGAACTTTCTTATTAACCTCATTTGAAAATAAGAAAAGAAAGTCGTTATTATAGCAAATCCGGATAGTAACAGAAAAACCGTTGCTATTTCGGAGAGTTGAGAGTTTCAAACCAAGCTCTTGAATATTAGGCCTAAACCAAACAACGCCTAGATAAGTGACTCAAAACTCAGTCAGTAACAATAAGACCATAGAAAATGGTATCGACGAAGAAGCTGACTCTTAGGACTCAAACAAAGAAGTCCACAAAAGAGGGAAGGACAAAACTCCATCTCCCCCTCTCATGATGAGGGAGGCCCATCTGTTTCTCTCTCAGAAACCGAGTTGGAAACAACGCCACAATCTTCGCGCCAAAAGGAAAGAACGCGGCGTCCTTATACCGATTCACCATTAAAAACGTACAGTCAACTAACATCAAGTCAGTTACCAACCTTTGACCCCTATGATGTTATAAATTGGCTAAGTGCTACAACAACAATCTTCAAATTAAATCACATAGAAGATACCCACGAACGTGTTCGTTTGTTGGCTCCAATTTTGCCCACAAATTTGGTCTCCAAAATCACATTCCCTCTTCAAAATAACGCTTATCGTCTGCTATTACAAAACATAGAAGAAGTTTACCTTCCCGCCTTGAGAAACAGAATCCGGGATGTCTTTAAACAGGGCATGAGACCCGATGAATTGCCCAGTGAATATCTCCATCGTGTAAAAGGGGTATTGGGGAACAAAAGCTTCGATGTGTTGGTAGAACACAACCCTAAATTCGCGATAGACCTCTTCTTGGAGCAGATGCCCCAAAATATCCAAATGTCAGTGTATTCTTTAGCCGAAGAAAATGACCTGGTAAGAATGGTCAAAGTCGCAGACGATCTTTACAAGAATTTTGTTCGAAAAGGAAGAAATTATCAACAACCAAACGAAGAACAGACATGGAGCTCTGTAAATTCTGTACGTAATAGAACAGACACAAGAGAAACAGACTCCGCCTACCCACTTCTCAGCGCGCGCAACCAAGAGCGCAAACATGAAACTGAGAGC
This sequence comes from Trachelipus rathkii, assembly GCA_015478945.1. Lineage (NCBI taxonomy): Eukaryota > Metazoa > Arthropoda > Malacostraca > Isopoda > Trachelipodidae > Trachelipus > Trachelipus rathkii. The sequence continues at coordinate 6,093 of JABUQX010082350.1, read as the reverse complement.
AGCGGTGAAGGTCAAATCGCCCGCCAGCTGGCCGACCTCACCAAAACTGTGAACGAACTCGCGCACGCATTTCAGCTGTTCGTTAAAAGCCAACCAGACACAGCTGAGAGAGGAAATCGGACACGCGACAAAAGTAGGTCACGCTACTCAGGATCAGATGCAAATGGGTACAGCAAAGCATTTAATAACGCTGTAAATCAATTATGCTTCTATCATTCTCGCTATCTCTTCAAAGCCTATAAATGTGAGAGTAGTGAGTGTCCTATGTATCCATTAATATATAGTAATAACGAGAGAAATGCTACCAATAATGTCCCATCATCGTCGGGAAACTGCTAAAGAGGCTGCAAATTTTACCATCAAATAGCAGCCATGAAAATCATACTCACAATAGAAAAGTGAGATTTAATAATACCATCCAAGTGATAAATGACCCTATTACAAACAGTGATGTGTGTAATGAAATAAACTTACTAAATAAAAGTGCTGGTGAATTAAATAAAAATTATATCAATCATAATAACTCTATTAACATTAAATATAATAGTGGCAAAAATACTACTACTACTACTACTACTACTAATAATAATAATAATAATAATAATAATAATAATAATAATAATAATAATAATAATAATAATAATAATAATAATAATAATAATAATAATAATAATGACAATGAAAATAATATTATTATTAAAAACAACATGAACAATAATGATCCTGAAATTGATCAAAATGTAGATACAACTACCAGCACTAACCAAATGGAAAATATAAATCCCATTAAAAATAACAATAAAAATGGAAAAAATGAACAAATAAATAAAAACTTTATCAATGAATCCTATTCAATTCACTCAAATGTACAAGGAAAGCATGCTCCTTCTAGCTTAAAGAACTCTAAAAATTTAAATATGAAAAGTAGTAGTAGTCCACAAAACAAAAATATATCAACAAATAATAATATTATATTAAATAAAACTGATGTCAACAAAGGTCTCAAAACAAATGTCTCAAACGATGTTGGTAATGTACTAAATAAAAATTTTATTACTACTGTCAGTCCCTTGCATGTGGGATACGTCTTTTTTGAATCAAATTTATTAAATGGGGAGGGGGGTGTTATAGACAATACAAGTGAAAATGGAAGCAATGAAGCAAATATCCTGTCAGACCCAACTGATTTGAGTGCTGATGACGAGCGCTGCTTAAGCAGTAAGATAGTTACAGCCGCTGTTGAGGGAGACAAAAGGGTTTGCAAGATTGACAATTTGACCTTGTATATAGTCTATGACACACTAAATAAGATCGATTATTTGGTAGATTGCGGCTCGGTGAGGAATATCCTGATAGCAGGTGCAAATGACCATCACAAAGCACCTATAGGATATCTACTCGCAGCCAACAACTCAAAAATTGCTATCTATGATATTAAAAATATTGAAATCGATCTGGGATTGGGACGTACTTATCGGGATACCTTTTATATAGCTAATGTAAGTACCAATATTTTAGGATTAACCTTTTTAAAGAATTTTGAGATGGGCATTAATTTTAAAGAAGATTTATTGTTAGATCAAGTCACAAATAATACCTTAAAATTGAGTAGAAATGTGAATTTTAATATTAATGATGCTCCTGCGTCTTCTCTCTCCTCCTCCTGTGCATGTACCTCATAGTTCTTTAAATTTTAATGAGTTATTATCGAAATATTCAGAAGTATTTGTAAACCCTTATCTTCCGGAAAACCACCACATAAAATTAAAACAAGAAAAACGGTGGAATGAAATCTTTGAAAAATATAAAAATAAAAATAAGAGAATGAGCACAGCATTAATAGCTGAGGACGGCCAAACAACTACTGACGAAGAAGCCGCTTATATTCCAGAGAGAGTATTAATAGAACTAGCCAACGCTTACCCTTACAAAATAGACATAAAAGGACCTCCCATCTCCCTTAGGCCGAGGAGGGTCCCCCATAAACTCTATGCTCAAACAAAAGCAGAACTTGACAACCTCGTAGCCACAGGAGTCCTACGCCGCAGCAATTCTCCCTGGTCCTTTCCCATGAGTGTTCTCCAGAAAAGCGAAAATCGAGTCAGAATAATCTCCGATTTTAGAGAGTTGAACAAAAGAGCTGAGATAGGAATCTATGGACTCCCGCACCTGCAAGATGCGGTATCAAACCTGCAGGGGAGCCGTCTTTTCACCAAACTTGATGTAACCCAGGCCTTCTACTCAGTGCCATTGGACCCCGACTCACAAAAGTACTTTACCATTACTTCAAACGTCGGTTCTTTCACCTACAGGAACCTCCCGATGGGATATGTTTCCTCTCCCTTTATATTTCAAGCTTACATTGATACAGTCATACAAGGCCTACCGAATACTCAGGCCTATATGGATGACATTTTGATTCACACAGAGACCGAGGATGAGCATAAAATCCTCCTGGAGAAGGTGCTGAAGAGGTTAAGTTATCTACATATCAGTTTAAATCCCGCCAAATGCCAAGTTGCCAAAAAAGAGATTGATTATTTAGGTTATACTATAAACGAAAACGGTATCAGACCTAATCACGAGAAAATTGGGGATATCCTAGACACCCCAAAGCCCAGGACCATCAAAGAATTAAGATCTTTCCTGGGCCGAGTAAGCTTTTACCGAAGCAGCGTCCCGTTATTCTCTGAAATAACAGCGCCCCTAAATATGTTTTTGAAAGGTAAACCTTACTCAAACCGCCACGTCTGCTGGAATTCAATAGCAGATAAAGCCTTCGAAAATATTAAAAATGCAGTTGAAAATGCTTCTGTACTTGCCTATCCGGGCACCTCTTCCACTTACAAAATTATCATACATACCACAAATGTATCTGCAGCTGCTGTTATTTTATCCACTACTGACGAAAACGACCATCCGATTGCATTTTATAGTTCAATTCTCTCTCCTACAGAGAGAAATTATGACGAAGCAAATCGACTGTTAGTCTGCCTAACGAAAATTTTCAAGAAGTATGGATATCTCCTCACAAATAAAAATATTAATATAGAAACCAACTGCAGAGAGCTCATAAACAAATATAAAAGATCAAATGATGACAAAAACTTTAATATTCGTGAAATCAGAAGTCTAAATTTATTAACTAGTTACAAAGTTTCTTTCAAATTAATAACAAAAAAGAAAAATCCGCTAGAAGAATATTTGTTAATAAATAATATAAATAATGTTGATCAAAATGACGAAGAAACTGGAACTACTGACGAAGTAAAAACAGCAGAAATCACACCCTCTCATACGAACGCTGTGATTGGTCCTCACATCAGCAAACTGGCCAATAAGAGCGAAGTTCCCACACTCAACGTGGAGTCCTGTTCGAATTTTACAACCGCTTATAAATATCAAGAACTCTCTCCGACACTCAAGACTCGGTATCATCAGGCAATAAAACTAAACCACACCCGTGCTGCGGTCGGCATTCCAACAAAGGGTAAAAAGGTAGACCTTTTAAATAACCAACTTGTAAACAAAAGAAATTCCGAAAATACTTCTCATGAGAAAAAAGGAGATTTAAACCCAAAAGGATTGAGAATGAAAGAGAGAGTACAAATGGAAGAAAAAGAATTACTCAAAATAAGTGAAAAATCACCACCTAAGAAGTTAGATGAAATAAATGATATTCTTACGGAGAATACTCGAATAAACTTAATTCAGCGCTATAATGAAGCTCATATTGAATTAATAAAGCGCTTCAGGAAAGAAGTTAATTACGCTGAAATTAGTAAAGACCAGTTAGAAGATGAATACATAAATTCATTACTTAAAAATAAAGAAAAAAGTTCGTTAGTCATAAAGAAACAACCCTTCTGGTTTAAGAAAAATGAAATCTCCCTTTACGTGGATACCTCTTTAAATTATGCCAGAATCATTCTCCCAGATCAACATATAGATGATATTATACGGATGACTCACTTCCAAGGACACCTGGGGATCTCTCGCTGTCTCACCGCTATAAAAACCGACTTCGTATTTCGTAACATGCATAAGAGAGTGAAGGCACTTGTCAGAAGTTGTCCTCAATGTCAAATAGGAAAAACAGGACGCAGCATAAACCCTATTTACGGAAAGTACAAAGAAGTTTCCTACAAGTTCCAAGATTTAAACTGTGATATATTGAAATTACCTGTCTGTAGAGGGTACAAGTACTTATTAACCCTCATTGATAGGTATTCTCATTATGTGTGGGCTTTTCCCTTGAAGGATATCACCAAAGAGACAGTTGTTAAAACATTAATTAATCAGCTAATTCCGATGTGTGGAGTTCCCAGCAACCTCATCACAGACAAAGGAGGAAATTTTACATCACATTTATTTGAAAGTGTATGTAAACTGTTAGGAATAATGCATACAACTACCGCTAGCTATTCACCATTCAGTAACAGCAAAGCAGAAGTAACTCATAAGATGATTCTAACCAGTTTAAGAACCATGCTAGCTGAACCAGGCATGGAGAGTCAAGGGTGGTTAGACGTTTTACCATTCGTCTTGTTCTGCACTTCTGGGCTCGCCCTATCTCAGAATCGGGCATCTGTCCCAGTAAATTGATGTATGGACAAGATATAAACATTCCTGACGGCTTGCTAGACCTTTCTGTCCCAGACGGACCAAAATCCTATGACAATTATATTGAAAAACTGGCGGGGCTCATGGCCAAACCGCTCTCCCAGAGAACTAATTTACGAAACAGAAATGTGTTCGTTCCCCGAAATTTAAAAGATGCAAAATATCTACTGGTAAAGAGTCAACAGTACAACCGTGGTAAACTCTCACCAAGATTCCACGGACCTTATAAAGTCGTCAAAATAACAAACAGTAATGCTCATATTATAAAGGGAGACAAGGTGGTAGTTGAAAATCTAAGGAATGTCAAAATTTTCTACAACCTCGTTCCTGACCCACCAGACCGCAAGAAAAACGCGGAATAAAAGAAGGAGAGAAAAGAGATGAGGAACCGAGGTAAATATCTCTTGAGGAAAATAAGAGATTAAAGACGTTGTTATGGTAATTAATACGAGAACCAAAGTGGTTAAAAATGGTATTAAATATACATATTGTAAGTTCTTTCTCCTTCCACGAGTAGTATTTCACCTGTTCTTCCCCTTTCCTCCACTTTATATTTCATGTATCCAATCGAAGGAGGGTGAAAAGTATCTCTGTGAAGTCGGAACTAGGGGCCTCACCCCTATTTCCGAAACAGAGATCCTTTTTGCACTCGAGGCCACCAGTTCTAAGGTGAAAATTACGATAGGGAATCCTTGTGAGACAATAGCATGCAGTGTCTTAGAGTGTATGCAACTCTGTAAGAGGCTATTGCAAGTCTCATGCATATCACTTTGAATCAATGGTGGTCTGCTTCATACTTACATAATGTACATTATTTGAAATTCAAGTGTTTGGCGCCTCTTTCCTTCCCAAAGGAAAGTAGTGCCAAACAAGCGAGGCTGTGATTGGTGCTTGGGTCCAGAAAGGACGCCATCAAATCACACCTCGGGAGTCTTGTAGAGAGCCTCATAGCGTGAGGATGCCCTACGAAAGTTGTGAGATTTAACCAAACGCCGGAAGGCCAATTTAGGATAGGAAATTAGTGCTATATCTTATTTGTTAGTCTGTGTATTTTATTATAGTGCTAACGCCGATATATGCCCATCAATTACTTATCCAATTGTTTAATGAAAATCATATTTGTCTTTGTCATCTCACTATCATAATAAAGCAACTACGAGGAAAGTACCTATTAATTAACCCCCCCGATTGATGAATGCAAGTTCATTAATCCTATGATAGTCGAAGTATTTCGTCTATATATATATATATATATATATATATATATATATTTATATGTTATTATATATATATATATATATATATATATATATATATATATATATATATATATTATATATATATATAGATATATATATATATATATATATATATATATATATATATATATATATATATAAATATATATATATATATATATATATTATATATATATATATATATATATATATATTATATATATATATTTAT